>VDFB02383149.1:0-10980 GCA_007258455.2 Sequoia sempervirens | reverse complement strand
GGGATATGGGACTGATGCAGCAGAGGGAGGAGGAGATGAGGAGAGAGATGCGTATGTTGCGGTTAGAGAGGGATGTGGTACAGGTACAGGTGCAGGTCTTGGAGGGTGACAGAGATTTGGCACAAGCACGTGCTCAGGCGGCTGAGAGTGATAGGCTAGTGGCTGAGTCAAAGGTTTAATCTCTCTAGAGAGAGAGGGATGCAGCAGTGGCACAGGCGTCAGGTCTACACCGGGAGCAAGATTCAGCTGAGTTGAGACTCCAGGCACTTCAGAGGGATAGGGACGCAGCAGAGGTTCGAGTACAGGCTGCGCAGAGAGAGAGATGTTACAGAGGCATGGATGCAGACACTACAGGGGGAGCGGGATGCCACTGTGGCGCAGTGGTAGTCAGTGCCGGGTAGTGTTGTGATGGGGACAGATACACAGGAATTACAGGGGGAGAGGGATGCTGTCGTGGCTAGGACAGTGGCTGCTGAGGGGATGAGAGATCGGGTTCAGGCCGAGATGGCACAGTTATGACTATCCTAAGAGGCCTGGTAGTAGGAGAGGAGACTGATCTCGAGAGATCGGGATAGATATCATCAGGAGCGGAATTTCACTCGGATTCAGGTTGTTGAGCGAGAGGAGAATGCGAGGGAGGCAGGATTTTGGATGGCCGCTTACTACCATGCAGTTCCAGACCCAGCCCAACGGCTGTTCTAGTACACTCGACAAGCACCACAGATGTCAGCGCCATCCCAATCGCTGGGGACACAGACCAAAGGTTACAGTGATTCACCAAGTGGCACTCCAGGCAGGAGATCAATACCTGCTTCACCGCAGAGATCAAACGCGGGTAGCTCATTCGAGAGGTGACAAGATACCAGTTTTTGACAAGTGTAGGATGGAGTGTGTAGCGCTTATCGATAGAGATCAGAGATGGTCTACATCTCCAGATTTTGTACCTTATTCGATGATGTATGAGGGCCATGTGATGGATATATGATAGATTTTGATTATGATATGGGATAGTCCTTATTGATACTATGTCGTATGTTTCCTTCTGTGATGTATGCACATGTATATGATATTTTCTACTTATGTGGATGGATACTTTGGTTTATTTATGCATGTATTTTATGAGACTACATGCTTACGTGGATGTATGAGTTGATTTATTTATGCACGTGTTTATGGATGATTGCATGCTTACGTGGATGTATGAGTTGATTTATTTATGCACGTGTTTATGGATGATTGGGTTCACGTATTTATGGACTATGGATGATCTTATTAATGCAAAGATTCTCATGGCAATATGATGTATGCATATGTTATATCTATGATGACTTATGTGGATGGATGCCTAGTTGATTTATTGACATATATGTATGTGATGGATTTTGTATGAATATTTTATAACAAATATTTTATAAGATGCTTAGAATAACAAATCTATATTATCCTAAACAACTTAAATGATGATATGATGTACGAGATGGGTGAGGTGGATGATGTGAGATGCTATTATTATGCAATGGATGATTTATGCAGATGCTTAGACGAACAGATCTATATTATGACGATATTAGGTTGTGATTATGCAACTGTATGATTTATGAGATGCTTAGAATAACAAGTCTATATTATCCTAAACAACTTAAATGATGATATGATGTATGAGATGTATGGGATGGAGGATCTGATATGCCGTGATTATGCAATGGATGTTATACGTAGATGTGTGATGTATTATGAGTCTAACATTTTGTGATGCAGGTGGCGATATATGTGTGGTTCTAACGCGTTGTGATGCAGGTGGCGATGTAGGTGTGGTTAATAGAATAAACCTAATATGCGATAATGCTCTTATAATTTATAGTGAATTAATGATGAAAGGAAATAACACATGGTCATAAGTGTCAATAAAAACTGACATGATAATGGGAGATGGGTATGTAGTGGTTTATGAAAATGGGTGCAATGTGTCATCTGTCAAAACCTTTAGTATCCTGAGAAGAATGGGAGAGGGTTGGATAAAGTATTTGCACAACCAAAATCATAGGGTGAATGCAATGCAACGGACAGTGAAATGCAATCCTAATAGGAGTCGCCATCTTTGGAGCACTGATTTTTGCTATAGCATAAGATGCTGGATACCCTGATATATAAGACAAAGGTGAGTTGGCATCCAATGCATGAAACAAACACAACAAACAAAAAGGGTTATCCCAACACCCCAAGGTCACGAGGACCTTGGTCGGGCTAGGTATTGGGATAACCACAAATAGACAAGGATGCCCCAGCGTAACACAAGACCTAAGGGATCTTGGTGGGTACTACATGGGACAGCCGAGAAGACAACAACAAAGAAAAGACCAAGATAAACCCCTATGTTGACTAGTCAAAGCATACCGTGATATGATGGATCAAGGCGACCATGACAAGTGTTGATAGTGAGCTCAAATGACAAATAAATTCAAAAACATCAAAAGATCACAATCAATATCAAAACGTCCTTTGCCATAGGATCAAGGTGATGGATGAGGTTGATGAGGTCTGCTAGGAAGGATGCATCCTGTTGAGACTGAAGATGGAAACTAAATTATAATGACCCGGTTTGATGCCAAATGTTTTTCATTAACCAAATATCTTGATAATAGGGGAGTTTAACTGAGAATAACGAGCCAGACAAGGACACAAACTGACATATCCTACAGACCTAGGGGCTCGGGGGCCGATCAGAGATTAGCCTTGCCTACGTGAAAGCGCAGAGCCCTCGTAGTTCATGAAAAGACCATGGATAAAGCGGAAAGAGGGTGATGAAGGTGAACAACAGACGACCAAGATGTGATGGTCAGAATACCCCAGGGGCAAATCAAATGATCATCCCTACCTACATGACAATGCAGGGGCAATGTAGTTCGATAGGTGCGCGACAGGATGAGATCTAGATGAAGATCGATTGCAACGGATGAACCTATGTGATAATACAGACCGACTGCCAATGAGATGAATGACATAAGCTCAGAGTGGGATACTGAAAAGCTCAAGATAGGGGGATAGGTTAGACGGGTCGTCCAATGCTCAAACAAAATATACCAAGCGGTCAAGATGGGATGGATGAAGACGATAGTGCAGATGAAAGCATAGAATAACTAGGATGCCAGGTAGATAATGATTAAGCCCTCTACGGATGACGCTTGTTACCAAGTTTTCACCACCCATACTTATCCAAGGTGCCACCAAAAAGTGGTTTTCACCATATGATGAATTTATTTCTCTTTACTATTTTTGGATCTTTTGGATTTTTTTTATTTTTTCTTTTTCTTTTATTTTTTGATTTTTTGATAGGTCGGGTTACCAAGTGAACTTAGGCATAGAACTTCTTGAGATGCATTATGTTTATGGGTTTGTCAAGGGGATCTCCTTCAAGAGTAGTCAACCTGTATACCCCAAATCCATATTTAGTGGCTATGATAAAGGGCCCCAACCAATTCGCCTCAAATTTTCCCTTCTTGTCTCGGTCTTACTGAGTATGTTGATTCTCTTTGAGGACGAGATCACCTACTTGAAACTGTCGAGGGCGGACCTTCTTGTTGTAGTGACGCTTCAGGCGGTTCTGGTATGCTTGCAGGTGATCGTAAGCTTTGATTCTCCTTTCATCAAGTAACTCTAGGAGTGCAAGCCGTGCAACATGAGCGTCCTCCTCACTAATAAGATTTTTTAGGGAAATTCTCAGTGATAGGATCTCAACTTCAATTGGAAAGATGGCTTCGGCACCGTAGACCAAAGAATAGGGAGTGGCCCCTGTAGGGGTACAAATGGAGGTGCGATATGCCCAGAGGGCGGGATGAATATGGAGATACCAATCTTGACCAGTGTTATTGACAACTTTTTTAAGAATGCAGATGAGGGTCTTGTTGAGTTGCTTCTGCCTGACCATTACCCTGGGGGTAATAAGGCATTGACCAATGATGTTGGATGTGAAAGGTGTCACAGAGGTGTTTCATGGCTTGGTTTTTGAAGGGTTTTCTATTATCGGAAAGGATGGTGGATGGGATACCATATCTGCAGAGAATATGGTACAGGATGAACTTCAAGATCTGAATACCAGTTATCTATAGAAAAGTGCTTTAGCTTCCACCCTTAGTAGAACCATTTAGTGGCGGTGATTATGAATGCTTATGTCAAAGTGAATGATGGTGAGTAAAAACTTACCAATCAAGTAGAAACTATTGAGAGAAAGACTGAAAGCCCTGCAGTACTAGAGGGCTAAAAGATCTTGTCATGGAGTGATAGATGTCTCAAATCTGCGTTGTTATGAAAGACACTTCTAAATTCACAAACATCATATTCCTGATGTAGGCTGTGTATCTACACTCAAAAGAATTCTTTTGGCGACCATACCATTTGAGTGAGCCCACAAACACCACCCATGTACTTACATTAGCATCATGCGAGCCCGGTCTCATTCAAACTTTTGAGGAGGATTCCATCATACGTGATGATACAAAGGCATTATCACGAGATATTTATATGTGGTGAGGAAGGAAGCGATGAGCGAAAGGTTGCATTTGATTCGTGTAAGTTAAGGGGTATGATAACTATCGGAATGGAGTATATGTCACGATGCAGGGAGGCGGGGACCTATGATATCGCACACCATATTAGTCTGAGGAAAATCATATGCTGGGATTAAGAGTTATTTGATAAGGAACTCACACTTCGTCCGGTCCTTAGGCATGTCAATCAGGGAACCAATAGTGGCCATTACATCTGCTGCTTTATTCTGTAGCCGAGGAATTTGGTCAAATTGTATGAAGGTGAAATATTTCTTGAAATCATCCACCATGGGCTTGTAGGGTAACAACTTATCATCCTTTGTGAGGAATTGATCATTAACCTGCTTGATGACTAATAATGAATCTCCAAAGACTTTCAAATGAGTTATATGCCACTGTTTTGCAATTCGGAGGCCGGTCAGGAGGGCTTCGTACTCTGCGATGTTGTTGGTACATGGAAACGCTATCCTGAATGATTTTGGAATGTAGTCACCTTGAGGGGTAATTAACAAAATCCATGCGCCTGATCCATTATGAGTGTATGAGCCATCAAAATATAGCGTCCAAGTTGGTGTACATGGCGCTGACTTCTTAGATGCAGGAATTGATTAATCGAGGAGGTAGCATCTCTATTATACCTTGTAGCGTGGCTATGACTTGTCCTTGGCTTTTGTTCTATACTCTATGTCAAATTCTTGGGAGCATGACCCATGGCCCATGCTGGCCCGATCGGAGAGTTCCTGAATATACGTCACTAAATGGATATTAATTTTGCGGTGTTTGGCTTGGTTGGTTGAGCATATAATAATCACCAAATTTTACGTGTCGCGAGAACTATGGCCCTTGAGGTAAGGCCTTTCCATGGAAATGGATTTAATTCATAGCCTGGAAGCCAGGTGTCAGAGTAGATGCAGTAACCTGATTGCTCTCTCTTTAGATGACCCATCATGTTGTGCCAACAATGCCCCCAGCGCGACTGAAGTGGTAGAGATGTAAAGCAAGAGGGGTTTCCCTAGAATAGGTGGCATCAAGATCAGTGGATGAGCTAAATATTCCTTGATTTTATCGAAACCTATCTGATACTATTGGTTCCATCGGAAGGTGGAGTCTTTCTTTAGAAGATGAGTGAATGGCTGACACTTGTCTGCGAGTTGGGCTATGAACCGACGAATGGATTGCATCTTCCCCTGGAGGCTTCTTAGCTGCTTCAAATTGCGTGGAGGTGGCATGTCCAGAATAGCCTTCACCTTGGCGGGATCAACTTCAATACCCCTTTGGGAGATTATGAAACCCAACAGTTTTCCCGAGGTAACCCCAAAGACACATTTTTTTGGATTTAGTCGCAACTTGTAATGCTCTAACCGTTCAAAGATCTTTTTCAGGATGATAGGATGTTCAGCTCATGTTCTGGATTTCCCTAACAATTAATTGACATAATCCTCCATGATGATGTGGATGAGGTCATGGAAGATGACTGTCGTTGCCCTTTGATAGGTTGGCCCTGCATTTTTGATACCAAAGGGCATAACGTTGTAACAAAAAGTACCCTAGGGTGTTGTGAAGGCAGTCTTGTGTTGGTCCTCAAGTGCAATTCGAATTTGATTATAACCAGAGAAGCCATCCATAAGGGATAGCATTTCATGTCCTGCCGTGAGGTCGACCGACATGTCAATGTTAGGTAGAGGGAAGTCATCTTTTGGGCAAGCCTTGTTAAGATCCCTGAAGTTTGTGCAAATCCAAATGTCTCCATTTGGTTTGGCAACTAGTACTATATTGGAGATCCACTTAGAGTAGTCAATTGGTCTGATAAAACCTGCATCTAGTAACTTCTCCAACTCCTTGACTAACAATGCCACTTGTGGATGCATTTTGCGGAGCTTTTGTTTGACAGGTTTGGCATCTGGGTGAACGTCTAGATGATGAACCACTAAGGCGGGGTCTAAGCCGGGCATGTCTGAATATGACCAAGCAAAGTTAATGATTCCCTCTTGGAGTAGCTGCATGATGACTGGGTACTCTTGCTCTGAGAGTGATTTAGCTACATAAGTGATCTTAGAATTTTCAACAGTACTTAGATTAACTTCTTGAGTCTCCTCGATTAGAATGGATGATCGGGTAGATAACTGAGTTCCCACAAGGGGAAGATGAACATCTCCATCTTCTAGTGCCTCCTCGAGGTTTTCACCATCAGATGCATCCTTTATTTTTACTTTTTCAAGGTCAGGAAGTGCCTCAGGGAGGTTTTCACTAGATGACCGCTTTTTATTTTTCTTATTCTTATTTTTACAACTGGAGTGTTCATCCTCCCTCAATCCCATGAGGTTGACATATGTATCCATAGACATATTGACAGGTGTGCTATTACGTAGGTCCCAATCAATAAGCTCAGGGTGACACAGGGATAGGCTAATGGTACAGACTGATAGGCATTTGAACATGGATGATAGGTCAGTGTGATCGACGCCATCGTATGCACGTATGATGGATTCCTCCTCGAGTATGTCTTCCAATGAGCCATTGTCCACGGTGACGCTATTGGAGGTATTAGACGATGTTGCAGGGCCTTTATGCTTTTTATCATATCCAATGCCTATGTTCTTCGACAGCTTTGATGTATCAATAGGTTGCAACCGCCCCTGTTCTTCTTTACCTAGACCCCTACATTGGTAGTTATACTTTTCTGCAAACTTAGCTGACCAAGGATATGCTTCTTGAAAATATTCCTTTAGAGGGGGATCTGGTTGGGGTTCTTCTCGGTATACCCATTGACTTATATCCTCTTCTGGTGCATCTATCTTGATACTAGGGGACGTGAAAGTGGTGGTAGGGATGTTTTTACCACTGAAGGTGATAGTCTTGTCTTCCTTTGGAGTAGCGTGTGAAGGTTGACCATACTCGTGTGGTGATGGTGGCATGGTTGCTACATTAAGAGCAATATGCATTTCGTATTCACCACACCCTTTGTCAATGATCTGGACTTTTGTGACTGTAGGATCAATGGTGGGAGATGGAGTGGTTATCGCGGTGGAGGGTGGATTAGTAGATGATGACTGGGATGCCCCCATTTCCACCCCGGGACAGTAATGTAAATGGGGAAAGGACACTTCTAAAGCGCGGCAATATTCAAATGGTTGGGGGTCAGCGTAGATGGTGACTTCCTGTCCATTGACTGGAAATTTTAGGCACTGATGGTATGTGGAAGGGACGACCTGCATAGCATGGAGCCATGGGTGGCCAAGGAGGAGATTAAATGGCAAGTCCAGATCAAGGACATGACAGGTAATGTTTTGAACCACAGGTCCCACTTGGATAGGAAGACTGATAATTCCCTCTGAATTCCTTTTTGCATTATCATAGGCCTTGATGGTGATGATCTGATTACTTAGATCTTCTTGAGTATACCCCACCTATTTTATGAATTTCAGAGTACATAAATTGAGGGCAGAGCCATTATCTACCAAGACCCTTTTTATTTTATGGCAAGCAACAACGACTTTGATATGCAAGGGGCGATTATGATTGACATCGATATTTGGCATGTCATTTTGGCTGAAGTGCAGTTGATAAGATAAAGCCAAGTGTCTGACCAAAGCTTGGAATCATGTAGGATCAATGTCATTAGGTACATGGGTTTCCTGTAGAGCTCTATTGAGAATTTCTTGATGTACAGGAGAAGACTTAAGGAAATCCAAAATGGAGATATGAGCAGGGGTCTTTCCTAAGTGATCAAGGAGGTTGTACTAGGAGCTTATAGAAGTCGATTGGGTAGGTGCAGAGGCTATTGTGACAGCTGATGTCCGCTCGTAGCAACGCCATTGACCGAGATGCTGGCTTTGGAGCATGCATCAAGGACACCTTCCACCTCGGCCAATGTAATGAATAAAGAATTTCAGAATTAGTACATTCTTATAGCCTTCACATTATTTAGTGTTGTTGTCTTGAGATTTCACTTTGGAGGTGCTTCAGGCCTTCTAGATTATGGTTTGGAAAGGCATTTTGATATACTCCAAAATTGGAGCATTGGATTCCACGGTTGGATCGGGCATCAACTCCTTTGATATCTCATCAAATGAAACTGGATATATTTTAGACTCTCGAAGCACTTCTATTCAAAGAGTGTCTCTTTGATTTTATGGAACTCTACAATATCTATTTTCTAAACTATGCGCTTGGGTTTGATTCGCTAAGTGGCTTGAAGTGGATGTGGATACATGATTACAATTGATCCTCAGAAGTAATTTATTGAAGATAACACTGGGCTCCCTAGTTGAAAGCCGCATCGATGTTTAGGTGTCCCCTTTTGGTTGTTCTTAATTTGACTGCTGAGAAGGACGCAGGTGCCTCTATGCATGCATATGCTAGGTGCATGGATTTCATTGTTGTTGTCTCTGGGATGTGTTAGCCACATGGACATGTTTATTATTAGTGACGCCATCATTTACTGTGTTCTTGTTCTTGTTCTAAAAATGTGGCTTGTCATTGAATGACCTTTCTTTATCCTAATTATATATTTTGACGTGCCCTTTGGCAACAAGGGCATGTTCAAGGATAGGTCCATTTTCCACTAGCTCCGTGAAAGTGGTGACACAATGTAATCTAAAGTTATGAGCCATGTTGGGATGAGAGTTCTCCATGAAGAGGGTGACCATGTCCTTCTCTCTTAGAGGAGTCGTCATTCGGCTCGCCAACGCTCGTCACCTTTGAAGGGAGATAGCAAAGGTTTCCCCCTCCCGTTGTTTCTCTTTGAGGAGATCTAAGGTATCAGTGTCCTCCAAATTGAAGTAGGATACAAATTTTTTTGATAGGTTCGCAAAATATTTTATGGACCCTTTTTCGAGGGCCATGAACCATTCTAGGGTAATGCCTGTCAGGCTCCGAGGAAACAGGCGCAAGAGATAATTATCGTTATGCATAACTTCCTAACACTGGGAGTAGAACTCTTGCAAGTGGGCCTTAGGATCTTTGTTCCCCTTGTATCTGTCAAATTTTGGTATTTCAAAATGTTTAGGGAAGGGGATCAACGAGATGGAGGGATCGAACGGATATGGGCATATGTCTTCGAACTTGAATGATTGTTTGCTAGTCCCTGCCTGAAGATCTTTCAGAGCGGCTTTCATTTCTAGCAAATCTAAGTTGAGTGGTGGTTGGTTGGGTGGAAATGGATGGTAGGATGATAGAGGATCCTGCTGAGAGAGTGGCAGAGTGTTCAGATATGGGTTCAAATGGTGGAGTGATGACATCCCTTGTTGGTATGCTGGGGGAATTTTTTGATACGTGGGTTGTTGTTGTGGGGGATAATATGGATTCGTTTGATAAGGATGTGAGGTGGGTTGCTGAGGAGCTTGGATGTGATGTTGCAGATTGACTTGTTGATAATGGGGGAGTTGGTGTGATTGTTGGGAGGCTGCATAAGGTGGTTGTTGTTGGGACTGTTGTTGGTAATACGGATGCTGTGGGGGTTGTTGATGTGACGTGAGATGTTGCGTGGGCCGAGACAACATGCTGTACTGTGCTTGAGCTCGCGGTCATAGGATGGATGCGAGGAAAGGAGATATGGTCTGAGTGGGAGGTCGGGATGGATTGCTTTGCGGCTGATATGGTGGTTGTTGCGCGAAAAATAGTGGTTGTTGTTGGGGTGGCTGAGATAACGTAGGGGGATTTTGCAAGGGAGGCTTGCCAGCAACCGGGCTGAATCCTGCGCAGAGGTGGTGCAGATTGGATTTGATGCGGTCGCGGGGAAGCCATTTCATGAAGGTGACAGTTGGTTTAGGGCCCCAAAAGGTGGAGGCAATGCAGTGAAAGGGCTACCCCCAGTGTTGATGGCAGATGGATTTGAAGGGGGTGGTGCCGGTAGCATTAGTGGTTGTGGTTGCGGGACATTTTGTGGCATGCCAAAGGTGAAAGGATCATTGGGATCAGTAGTTTGGGGTGCCCCTATGACTAAGATTGCGGGATGCGGGGGATTTCCAATGGGATACAAAACGACATTGCCAAATTCCAGTTGATGCCAACCTTCTACTGAAGGAACATTGGGGACGTATGAACTGCTTGGTACATTGTGTGAACCTTGAGGTATATTAGGTGTGAAATTGCCATACTTGGATAGGTCGGTACCTGACGGCAGTTTAACACCCTTGTCAATTAAGTGAGCCAATATTTCCTCGCCATGTTTTTCAAGAAGGTGATCTGTCATTTGCACATTGACAGGGTTACTAAAGTGTTCCTTAAACGTAACCTCAGGTTGAATGATCATGTTTTCATCTCCGGGGGGCAATGTGTTTTGACCGTCGATATTGGATTGTGATAATGTTCCATTATGAGGATCCTAAGGGATGTTTGCACTATTATTGGGGTCTTGTGAGGCATTAGTTGCGTTGTTCGGATCTTGAAGGATGTTTGGTTGGGATTGTTGTTCAACCATTTTCCTTGTTTGTGA
>VDFB02383147.1:0-17424 GCA_007258455.2 Sequoia sempervirens | reverse complement strand
TCTCTCTCTCCTAACCCTAATCCACATACCCTATAAACTTAACCTTAAACCTTCAACCCAATACCCTCAACTCTATACCTAGTATCCTAAACCCTAATCCCTATACCCCATAAACTTAACCTTATACCTTCAACCCTATACCTTAAACCATAAACCCTACACCCTCAACCCTCCTCCCTATACCCTATACCCTAAACCCTAAACATTATCCCTGAACCCCAAACCCTATAATTAAATGCTAAACCCTACATTAAACCTTGTACCCTAAACCTTGAACCCTAAACCCAATACCCTCAACCCTATACCCAATATCATAAACCCTAATCCCTATACACTTAACCCTACACCCTCAACCTTGAACATTATACCTTAACCCTCAACCCTATACCTTAAACCCTAAACCTTACACCTTCAACCCGCATCCCTATTCCCTATACCCTCAACCTTATAACCTAAGCCTTGAACATCGTCCCTCAACCCTAAACCCAATATTCTAAACCCTAAACCCTACACCTCAATCCTAAACCCAATACCCTCAAACCTATACCCAATATTCAAAACCCTAATCCATATACCCTATACACTTAGCCCTATACCCTCAACCTTGAACAGTATCCCTCAACCCTCAACCCTATACCTTAAACCCTAAACCCTACACCCACAACCCTCATCCCTATACCCTATACCCTAAACCTTATGCCCTAAACCCTAAACATTATCCCTCAACCCTATACTTAAACGACAAACCCTACACTCTCAATCCTTAACCCTATGTCTTATACCCTTAACCCTACACCCTAAACCCTAATCCATAATCCCTATATACTTAACCTCATACCCTCAACCCTAAACATTATACCTCAGCCCTCAACCCTCAAACTTATACATAAATCCTAAACCCTAAACCTAATATCCTCAACCCAATACCCTCAACTATTTACCCAATATCCTAAACCATAATCCATATACCCTATACACTTAACCTTATACCCTCAACCCTAAACACCATCCCTCAACCCTCAATCCTATACCTTAAACCTTAAACCATAAACCCTCATACCTCATCCCTATACCCTCATCCCTCATCCCTATACCCTATACCCTCAACTTTATACCTAATATCCTAAACCCTAATCCCTATACCCTATACACTTAACCCTATAACCTCAACCCTATAGCTTAAACACTAAACCTTACACCCTCAACCCTTATAGGGGAAGAGAGAAAGAGGAGGGAAGGATTGGGGAGAGAGAGAGAGAGATTGGGAGGGAAAGGGGAGATAAATATAAGTAGAGAGGGAAGGAGAGGTAGAGAGACATGAGAGATAAAGAGTAGATAAGGAAGGACAAATGGAGGGAGAGGTATGGAGGGAGAGAGATGGAGGTGAGAGAGAGGTGAAATAGAGACAATAAAGAGAGTGTGGTAGGGAGTGATAGAGGGATATGCGAGTAAAGAGGGATAGGTGAGATAGAGAGTAGAGAGAGATAGAGATAGAGGGAAGGAGAGAGGGTGGGCGAGAGAGGGGAGGAAGGGAGAGGTAAAGAGGGATAGATGAGATAAAGATAAGTAGAGAGAAAGTGGTGACATATAGAGAAGGAGAGAGTTATAGAGAGGGAAAGAGAGAATGGTGAGATAGAGAGGAGAGAGTGAGAGAGCGAGAGAGAGAGAGGTAGAGGGAGGGAGAGGAGAGATAGAGAGTAGATAGGGGAAAATGTAGGGAGGGATACATCTAATGAGAGAGAGAGAGGGGGGGCTAAGGGAGATAAAAATAATTAGAGAGAGAATGAGAGGTAGAGAGAGAGAAGTAGAGAGGGAATGAGGGAGGGAGGGAGAGAAGCGAGATAGAAAGGTGTAGAGAGAGTGTTAGGGAGTGATGGATGGAGAGGTAGGTAGAGAGGGATTAGGGAGATAGAGAGTAGAGATGGAAGGAGAGGGAGAGGCATGGATGGAGAGAGTGGGAGGTGAGATATAGGAGGGGGCTGAGGAGAGTGGTGGTTGTGATGGGATGGAGAGCTAGGCGGAGAGGGAGAGGGGAGATATAGATAAGAGAGAGGAGGGAGATGTAGTGAGGGAGAGAGGAGAGAGAGAAATAGAGAGTGGTGGGAAGGAGAGGTAGGTAGAGAGAGGGAGAGAGAGAGATAAAGATAAGTAGAAAGGGAAGAGAGGTAGAGAGAGAGAGATAAAGAGAAGTAGAGAGGGAATGAGGGAGTGGAGGGATAGGTAGGGAGGGAGAGAGAAAGGTGAGATAGAGAGGTGTAGAGAGAGTGGCAAGGTTTAGACAGCCAAAAAGGTAGAGAGAGGATTGGGAGATAGAGAGATAGGAAGAAGAGAGGGAGAGAGAACCATGGAGGGGAGAGAGAGGGCAAGAGAGAGGTGAGGTAGAGAGAAATAGAGGAGTGGTAGAGAGGATGGAGAGAGAGAGAGAGAGAAGGATGGAGGGAGGGAGATAGAGATAAGGAGGGAAGGAGAGAGGAGGAGAGAGAAGTGATATAGAGAGAATTAGAGGGCAAAGGAGAGAGAGAGTCAGATAAAGGGATGGAGATAGTGAGAGATAGCTCTAGAGTGTAAGGATAAAAAATGAGTGAGATAGAGAGAGAAATAATACAACTTGCTGATTACCGAATTTGATGCCTAAAATTTGTGAGATCTTCCAAAACTAGAATTTGCATTATAACTCCTAGAGATCCAAAACCACTCAAACATCTTGAAACTATATACATGAAATATAACTTAAAGTATAGGAAAGTAAACGTCCATTCTATATAGTTTCCTTCAAAGATAACGAGAAGAAAGAAAAAAAGAGAAGAAAAATAAATTCAATATATATCAAAATGTGAGCACGTTATAACATGCTCGCGTTTTGTCAATGCATTCACAAAACACAAAAGCCACGTCAACACTAAGATATAACGCAAGTGCATTATACCGCAAGCGTGTTATATCTTGCTTTGGGAATCCCCAAGCCTTAGGCTTGGTATTTTCCTTGGAATACCAACCCAAAGGCTTGGAGGGAATTCCCAATGACCAGAGACGTTTTTGAAAATTCTACAATATTTCACATAATTGGGTTCATGCTCACCATTAGGATTGCACATGTTCAATGTCGAACAAATCAAACACCTGGGTAATGTTAGGTTCTCTCTTAGCTATCTAATGATGTAATTTTTTTCGCTAATCGAGTTCGTGCTCACCGTCAGGATTGCATGTGGTTCAATGTCGAACAAATTAAACACCTGGGTAATGTTAGGTTCTCTCTTAGCTATCTAATGATGTAATTTTTTTCACTTTCTGACAATGTTAAGCCTTTCATCTATAATTTCTTTTGTTTGTGTCTCTTTTTGGCAAAAAGTAGTGTTTGGTGTTTTTTTCATTATAAATTAACCATTCATCGAAATTTAAAATAAATTACATTTTTAGAAACTAAACTCCATTCTACAAATTTAAAAAAAATTAAAAAAATTCAATTAGTTTCCAAAATTTGTAGGGGTAGCACAACCAAAATTCTATTTTTCTGGATGTGTCCACTTAGAAAATTAGTAAAATAAAATAAAATATTCATTAGAAAATTATCAGAAAAATCATACATCAACTACATACTGTTAGTTAATTTTTCACTGGAGCAATTTTAAAAATACTAAAAAAAGTTCACCGTGCTAGGGACGTACAAGAGTTGCTATGTTATGCTTTTCTGACAAAAACAACACCAATTTTTGTACGTCCCTCTTTTGAACCCCTTAATCTCAACCATTTCAAAATAAATTAGTAGTTTACAAAGTAGACTCGGAGCACTTTGATCCTTGTTTTTGTTCCATCTCAAAATTTTGAGTGTAATTATCCTCAATTTCACGTCCAAGGTCATTATTTCTTAATTTCAGAAAAAAGTGGCCACTTAAGACCCCTTTTTGGAACCCATCTTTGTGCACTTACCTAGATCACACACCTTTCTTTTGGGTCCACCTTGTATACATGTCACCTACCTGCACTTTCGTGGGACTTAATTTGTTTCTTCTTTCTCTTCGTGTGGGCTCGTGAAAGTACATCACTTGTTGCAATTACATGCTAAAAAATGGGACTCACCAAAACTCTTGTGGATAACTAGACATGAGACACCTATCCCACCGATGTCATCCGTTTTTGCTAAAGTATTGAATTTTGACTTAGGAAGAAATATTTCACACTACAAGCAAGCGATATAGGGGTCGATAGATTAACGATGCTTAGCCTGGGCTTAAGTTGTAACTTAAGCAACGAGAAATGACCTAGGGCAAGTTAATGAGGAATTAGAACATAAAGTGTACACCCATTTAGAGACACTTAGGGTTTAGAAGAATTAGCGTAAAATTCCCTAATAAAGCAAGAAACCTAATAGGATATGATGCGATGCAATCCAGAGAAGACCAATTTTTCCTCAGTTCACATTGTAGAACCACTTCCAATTCATGAGCAGACATGAATAGAACAAAGCAAGCAATAATCGAGCCCGTAGTGCATAGTTTTAATAGCAATGACAACATCTTGCTCTTTTGACATCAATGACAATAATTTGCAACAATTATTGTATCATAACTTTTTGGGATGTGGGTTGAGTTTATAAGAATCAACCTCAAGATATATATACAAAGCTTTGTCCAATTGTTTATAATCTTCTTTCGCTTCAAAATTTTATATTATAAAGGTCTAAAAGGGCATTAGAAATATCATGAAGCTCAATGAGCTACTTAAGGTAATAATTAGTAGGTTGAATATTCTATTTAGCATGCTTAAGGCACAAGGATTTGAAGACCTTTTGTAGGCCTTTTTGAGAAACTTAAGCTAGTTCAAGTGAGCTCAAATTTGAGAAGCCTTAGCTTTGTGGATTTCAATAAGATTAAACCTAACCTTGAGCTGAACAATGATCTTTTCAAGTTAGGTGTCAAAATGGTTGCACTTAAGATGAGAAGAGATTTACTAGAATTCTTTAGCATTGTCACATTATTATAGAATTTATGAATTATTTCCAATTTTTTTCCATAATGTTTGAGAAAGGTGATAAGGTGAATAATTGAATAATTGCACTTCCCAATTTAGCTAGTGGAAAGAGATAAGTATGGCATGTGGTTACAAATAGATAAAAAGTGGCGTGCTCAAGAAAAATCACATGTTGGGGATTAACTATATTGCAGCATGCTAAACTAACTAGAAAGTGATGAGCATATGGTTGGAAAGGACAACTATATGACATGAACCACAACTACCAACCTACAAAAGGGTTGAAGGTGGAACACATATTACTAAAATTTACAATGTGTTCAAGCTACTCAAGAACTTGATAGGGTCCTACAAAATACAACCAAATTTTTCATAATGAAAAGTAAAATAACTCCTAATTTTCATGTGTGTACTTCTTATTTACATTTCCTAGCTTTCATGTGGAGTTCTAATTGAAAGCACATCAATGTAAATCTAATGATTAAGTGAGGACTACTCTTTAAGTGTTAATTAATATTATTTTGATATAATCAATAAAAACTATACATTATCTTGAAAATGATATTTATGAATATATTTCTTACTATTATATTTTCTAAACATAGATTGTATTTGTTATATATGTTTGATCACTTTATAAAATTTTAATATAATTTTTTAGTTTTTCTTAAATTAATATATTTTATATTTTCCTAGTTAATGGAATTGAAATGTTAATAAGAAATTTGTTTATGGGTAAGTGACAACACTTTTCATAATGTATGTAGTTAATCAACTCTTTATTTCCATTCATAATAGTGATTGGTGTTTGCTTCAAAAGGTATTAAACTTAATTTTTATATTGAATTTTAAGTTAAATTACGTGCATTTAAAACCTCAATACATAAGGCAAATAATACCTATTAGATGAACCTTGATATTATAATGACTTAATCAATGCCAATTGTATACTACATTAATTAAAAATGAGATACGGTTATGCATTTTTTCAAGAGAATTCATTGTATTTTATGATATAATGAACTAGAACTCTCATATATAATCATTTTCAAGTTATTATTATTTTCTATATAATTAATATAAGTGTGCAAGTGACAATTCTTTCTATAATATAGTATAAAACAATTCAAATTTGTCATTAATGACCAATGAATACTTAATAATCCATTTCTTAGCTTTATGTGGAGTTATAATTCGAAGCACATGCAATGTCAACCCTAACCATTAATTGGTCCTTGATTTAATATTAATTTAATCAATAAGAATTTGACACTCTATTAATTATGATAAATTAAAATATATCATTTTATCATACTCACTATAATTTTTGGGAAACCCAAAATGTAAATACATTTTTATTATAAGACTTGATAAAAGTCCATCTACAAGAGGAAAGATAAATTCATAAATGACAAAATCTAAATCATCCAAATTTTGAATAGAAGATGGTTTAGTAGTTAAATTATATATGGTGTAGTTTCCTCCATCTATAAAACTGGTTGGAAAAGGCACTTTTTGATATGCTCTTGCATTTCAAGGTGAGATAACGTAAAACCATCCTTCTCCATGAAAAACAACTGCATTGCTCTTGCTGTGTTAAAAACCAACTTTCTACAACTCTCTGGGACCTCATTGTTGCTGACCAATTCCCAATTTAATTCCAACAAGGCTTTTTGCATGAGAGTGTAAATATAGTTCAAGGCTTCTTCTTCTGAGATTCTTGGATGATCTTTTATGCAACATTGTATTGCAGAAACCTTGCCTCGAATTTTGTTGTCCTGAATTATTAAACAAGTATAAAGACGCAATTAGAAGAGGCGACCCTTCTTGATTGCATTAGATGAATGAACTCTCTATAGATGTATATGTATACATATTAGTAAGGAAAAAATAATTTTTCATAATATCATACCTCATAAGTTTTGCTATCATAGATTAAGCGCCCTGTAAGAGATATGAGATGAAGAAATTTTGATCCATGGCCAATCTTTGAGAGAACTTTACTAGAAAGGAGCTCTCCCGTAAAAAGTACAGAGGTTAGAACTATTGTGCCTAATCCCATAGAGATTTTAGCATTCTCTATGTACTCATCCAATGAAGGAATATATTTATCCTGCACCCATTTTGCTTCTCTATTGTGGGATGCTACTTGAACCTCCATCTGTAGTATAAGTACATAATTAATTATATTTAACAACAATCATAACCTCTTCTTGCTTACCAAAATCATAGAATTTGAAATTAAAAAAACTTCACAAAATGAATCAGATTAAAAAGCAAATAATATAATACATACCAAATTTCTAATGTAAGGCAATACATCTCGTCCTTGTCTCTTGCTTCCTTCTTTTGCAATTTCATTTATTGTGTCATAAAAACTCAAGAAACAAGTTTTCATTTCTTGAGGCATAGCATCCACTAGGGAGAGATCCCACCTAAAACCCACACCAATTACAACAAATTTAGTCAAGAGAAAAGAAAATATCTTAAAAAATGAAATGTTGATTAATATATACAACACAATAGTTGGAAAAACATGTATTATATGTTTTCCTATAAAAATAACAAATGTCTCCAATTTACTAACATACATATTATTATAATTTTATTTTTGTTTTTTAAATGAGTTATTTGAAGAGGCAAGGCTTCACAAAATCACAAGTTTGTTGATGAAGATTTATTATAGAAGAGCGAACATCAAAAGAAACTTTAAAAATGTATTAATGTTGTGTCTCTTGATCCCTTAAACTGCTTGATCTTTTGCACATCATTTAAATTCTTCCATTCATTCAACCCTATATTAAGATTTTGCTAAGAAAAAACAGTGAAATTTTGACCATACCTGGTAACTGCTTCAGAAAATAATGTGACATCATGTGCTGATGTGGCATACGCTTCATAAAAGTAGTTTAAAATGACAATAAAGATGGAAACTTTTGTGTAAACTGCTCTGCACATAGCGAATTCGGGCTCAAACATGCTCGCCGCCGCTGCAAAATATGTTTCAACTAGCCGGTCGGGAGTAAAACCTAGCTTTGCCAAACCAGATGCTATCCACCACCTTTCCACATCGACACAACATAATATAATAATAAATTAATTAATCTGATTTTTGTTTCTTGTGCAAAATTATTCAGTTTGGATACAAAAATCGACAGGTATGAATGTACCTACCTTTGAAGCTCTTGGATTTCCTTTTGATGTATACACTGTACACTGTTAAAGTCAAGTTTGGCCAGTTCTAGATACTTGGCATTGCTGACGCACGGCATCCTGAATAAGGAATTTGCAATATAAAAATCTAGCACTGAGAAAAAGTAAAGCCATGAATGTTGAAGCTTTAGTAATATGATAATTCTTTATCCTTACAAGTACATAGACTTTCCAAGCCAAACATCGTTTGCTCCATATTGCTCTAGGTAGCTTCTTGCTTCCAACCTTGGCATGCTTCTATGCCATGGATACTTGAGCACATATTCCACCTGTGAATTATAGAAAGGAAACACTGGATTGATTATTTATTTGCTCAGACTACACAAATTATTTAGGGTAAGCGTGTGGACAGTGTACCTCTCCCTGAAGGTCCTTTTTCAGAGCCCACTTGTCGAAAGCCCCTACACTTTCCAGAGCATTTGTTAAATATCTCTGTGTACAGAGCTTCGCTTCTTCCATTATCTGTTCTCCCGGTAATGCAACTTGGGAGCAGCGGTGCACGTTTAGCATATCTGTGACTCCCCTCTGTGTTTGGCCCATGAAGCAAAAGAACTCCCCATTTCCGTCTCTGAATGTTTTCAGGGCATCTGCCAAAGAACAGGGCCGAATTGAGTATCAAGAAACGATAAAATGATCCAATCAAGTAGTGATTTGTTTCTTGTAAAAGAGCTTGAACAGCCCATACCCAAATTGAAATCAAGTGGGTATGGTATTACCTGAAGATACATTGTATCCGTGGAGTCTAAGGATTCGAAGGCCCATGGCTGTGTCGTCAATGTCACCCACAGCATTGTCTCTGGCCCATCCAATGCCCCTCTCATCCCAATACCTGTGAATATAATTCCATCATATTACAGATTGGTCTTCCAATTAATTTGATGTTAGGCTTTATCTATAATCCCATTGTCCTTTGTAGATTTTTATGCACATTAATGATGACAATTTCATTGAAATTTGTCGAAATCTATCAGCTGATGAAATTTGGTTTCAAGAGAATCGAAACAAAACTAAAATCAAATTGGAAATCCATACATACATGTAGACATAATCGAGTGTTTCTTTAATCTCGTTTTTGAAATGGCGATCGATCCCCAGGCGTTCAACAGTGTCCACGGCCCACAGGCGTTCGAACAGATCCAGTGGATAGTGGCAAGGAACTGCATTTTGTTCAATTGCATTAACACAATCAATCTCCAAGGATCCAACCTTTCTTCGACAGATATTAAAGCATACATACAACTAGTACTACCATATGTGGAAATTAAAAGACAAAACAATTCTAATTAAAGCATTTTGTGATTGGTCCGTACCGTGATCGTCAAACTTGTTGAGAACAAAGGTCAAAAAGTCCAAAGATTTTTGGTCCCCTGTGCGCATAAACACGGCAGCTGTTGATGCAGGGGAGCTGAGGAAGGATCCATCCTTGGACTGAAGTTTCATCATTTTATCCCAATCTACAATTTCCTGCAACCCCTCCAACGAGTAGAGTATTGTTGTTGGAATGGCATGGACAACATTTAGCGGGATCCTGATTAACACCCACAACATATGCAATATTAGAAATCTCCTGACTCATTAAAGGAAATGCCATTGATGGACAACAGAGAGGAAATCACTCACTTTTTAAGCTTAGTCTCCCGCATCTCATTAATCAGTTTAAAGACGGGCAGTTCATAAGGAAGATCCAACCCTAAAGTTTTAGCTTCGTTGAGCATTGAAATGAAAACAATCTCAAACCCACTTGGCCTGTGATTGTCTGCTTCTCCCTCTATTCTCTCAGCATGCTTCTTAATAAATTCAACGCCTGCAATTTCATTTTTTTGTTATAATTGATCAGAGCAAAACACAGCAAAGCAAAGAAAATTCCTACATCCATCTTAGGATTGTGATTAAACCAACCTTTCTTCACTTGGGCATCCCCTGTATGCCACAGAGTGAGGGTAATAACACAGGCTAGAGTGGCCAGAATGCGGTCATATGTCAAGAAGCACAATTCTTCGCCCCAAGAACCATCGCTCAGCTGATTTTTCAGAATCCATTGAAGCGTCTGAGGAAACTGAGGGCGGTCAGAGCCATCTACAGCAGGCACTCTGGCGACCCAGGCAGTATCATAGGCAGAAGGATTCGTTTCACCGTCCCCCATTGATTTAAACATGCCCTTTATCTCCGCTATCAAGGTCTGCATCCGCTTCTCTTTCTCTGCTGCATTCTGAATTCAGAAATCACGACACATCAATTTCTAGCCCACACAGCCTGTTCATTCAACAAACATCCTCAACAACTAAACTCAAGTTATACCTGCTCATCATAAGAGGATGTTAGAGAGTTGATCATTTCTTCCTTCCAAAACGCTGGAGGGAAGTCTCGTTTCGACAATGCAGAAGAATCTGCAACCCCCAAATTCGAAACATCAGCTTAAGACTTAGATTGAAAGAGTAAATAGGTATTCTATTACAGCAATGCCTAGTTTTATTTAGAGTCCAAATTTGTAAGATGAATGCTTGAATGTAGCAATCAAATGAAAAATGCATAGTTACCCGTAGCAATAGTAGTGGCAGTCCCTTCCGCAGAGCAAGCAATGATCTTGCCCCTCTGTGAACCACCTGCCTTTCTTACATACATAGCTCCCATCTGAAATTCATTGTGCAGTATAAAGAAAACAGAGCAGCACTAATTGTTCCAAGTGAAATCTAGGATCAACTAGCTGGAAGACTGTTCTCTGTTGAATTTGAATCAACTTCGTCAAAAGAGAGCATTATATACAAGACCAACACCACCATATCATTTTTCCAATTAAAATACTTAATTGCTGACGGACAAAGTAAGGAACCGAAAACTTGTCCGCTAGCCCCTCTGATATTCTGAATTCAATCCATTTGGCCTTCAGAAAAAAGTTAAACATCAGTATCTATCCACCTGAACTAATTTAAGTCCCTAAAGAATTTAGATTTCATTATCTGTGTAGGATAGGACAACGCTATATTCTCTGTGTGTCGTATCCCACCAAGAAGAAAATCGGATTGTTTTAGCTATTTTTTTTCCCTGCAATCTCATGGATTGATTTACCCAGATTGACTTAAGAAAGTTTCGACTGTAGCGACAATTTTTTTTGAAGATATCGACGAGAAGAATCTTTGAACAGGCCGAGCACGTATCAACAATCAGTATGGAGTCTAAGTTCAAATCTCCGGGGGGTTGGATTTCCGGGCATTAAATAATCAATGATATTCAATTTAAGATATCAGCCAAGATTGCTTACTATTTTTAATGCATATATAATGGGACCCAAATTTGTGAAAAATAAAACTAAATGGAGTTCTCCGTTGGAATCGCCTCTCCCATGTGGCAATCATTGGTCATTCGTTGCAGAGTTGAAATTTGTGTACTTATGTAATTTTTTTTTTGATATTAGAGGGGTGCCCCTGCGACCCAACCCAACGATCCAACTCCCTGTATCTTGGGTACTTGGGGCGAGAGATCCCCCTCTCGCAAGAAGTCTTACCTCTTAAACCCGAGAGTGGAGTTGAACCCGAGACTAATGGGGAGCAAACCCACTGCCCAAGCCAACTCAACTCCCTATGTATTTATGTAATTTTTTATTTAGTTTTATATTTATATTGTAGAAATATTTTGATATATGTATATATATATATCAATAATTTTGTTGTATAATGTAAGATTAATTTTCTAGTATTTTTTAATTCTTATACACACATTTTTATACATTTAGTCTCTACTTATTCTTATATGCACATATTTAGTAATTTTGTATAATTCTTATATTTATTATACTTATCCACACACCTACCCCAATATAGCCACTAGCTACTTAGTTTTGACCATTTTCCTATCCAAGCCATTTCCATCATTGTGAAGTCAGCCCAACACTCGCAAACTTCACCCCTACCTTTTCAAAATTCACATTCAAATTATGGCTTGCTATCACCTTTTGTTTTCGTACCCCGAGTCAACTAAGGACATGTTTTGTGAAATTTGATATCATGTGCTAGTATATAAAGGCATTCATTGGGAATTATTTTAGATCTCTAGTATATCACATATCCTCTTTCATCCTAATAGCATTAAAGGAGCAATTAATAGTGAAACTTGTTAGAATCTACAAAATAGATGACAATCCAAAAACTAGTGTAAAGAATGGAAACTATGAAATTGCAAATATAAATGATTGTGAAATCAAAACATGACAAAATTAATTTCATCAAGGAGAAATGTAAATGGTCACAACACACAATTCCATTAAGAGGGCTCACAATAGCATGAATGAATATACAAGGTAGAGGAGGATACACATAGATAGGCCTAGCATGAATGGATATACAAGCTAGAGGAGGATACATATAGATAGGCCTCTTAGATGCATGAATCAAGGAAATGACTACTCTAAGAGGTATGGATTAACTTCCAATAACTCTTAATCAAGAGGTAAGTTAACCCAATCTCATTGAAATAGAGGTGACACCTAACTACCACCAATCAAGGGTTAATGAGGTATTGGTGGCACTTGTGTACCTCAAGTGAAAGTGCATATGTCATTATTAACTACCTAGTAGAGAATAATTGGATAATTATTTAATCCTAAGTAAACTTACTAAATAGGAGCAATATAACACTTGGAATAGTTTATATTGCACCACCCCCATAAGTGCAACTTAGGAGAAAAAAGAAGAGGGTCCTAACAACTAGGTTTGATGGGGTACACATGTACAAAAATGTCTCTCATAAACAAGGAAATGGACAAACTCCATACAAAAAATCTCCCCCTAAGTAGAGAGAAATGAAGTACTAAGTAATCCCCTAGAAGATTAATCTCTCATATCCCAATAAATCTCGTAGATGAAGGTATAGTTTAGTTTTTGTAAAGGGTTTGTTGGAAATGTTGACAATTTGCCTAAAAGTCGAGCAGTATTGAATATCAATGATCTATCCATAAGTAACTTCCTAAATGTAGGGTGAAGCCACAATAGTGGTTTACAATTTGATGGAGGAAGGAAAACTGAGAAAAAACAACACCATGGCAAAAAAATTGGTTTTAGGGGTTTGAATGAACCTACAAGTTCGACCGAACCCAAAGTAAGTTCTGGACAACTCAGGGTTCGTAACCCATTAATTAATATCGGGCCCATTTCCCACCCAAAAAAAAAAACAAATGCATATTGGGGTCGAACCCCTGTCACTGGTGGAGAACTCCCTAGGGGTTCCATTTAAATTTACAATTTCATTCTCCCTCAAAACCAAAAAACCTGTACCCTTTATGCTTCCTCAAGCTTATATTTGGCACAAATGGGAGTTCACAAACCCAACTAGAATCAAAATTTGTCCAAACTACATATCCAATATGTAACTTTAATGGCGTTTCGTCTTTATTACGATTTTTTAGATTTATTAAACATAGGTTTTTCATCGAAAATGATGGCCCATGTTCCCAAACGTGGAAAATAGCAGATTATAAAAAATCGAAAATAAGGAGGCACCGTGATATTTGAAGTCCTTGATCCAACAAACTAAAAGAATTTCGAGATGGAGATACAAAAAAGTACACGCATTACACGGCCGCGCTTATGTTCGAATTGTAAATTGGTTTGACTTTGAACTTGATTAAGAAAAATATTCAATAAAAAAACTATCTAACCAAGGGGAAGCACTAGATATCAGAGTTGCAAATCTAAATTCGAAAGAATTAGAATTTTATCCTTCATGGAAAAAAAGTTATGCATTATATGGTGAGCGTCACTTTTTAAAAATGTTGTTTTCTAAAAGAACCCAGCCATGTGAGATGGAAAACAGCACCCCAATCCAAAAAATTTGAAAAAATACTTTAGGATCACAGAAAAAATGTGGATTTAGATTCTGGCTTGCATCATCTTCAATTCCCCACGTTTGCTGCTGCAGCCCTAATGTGAAGCATCAATAAAAATAATAATTTCTGTCTCGGCCACAAAAATTGTAAACCACTATTGTGGGATCACCCTGACATAGTGCATGTGAATCTCTAGGAGCTTGGTCTACTAATGATGGACCAAGTTTTGTGAGATCTAAATCTAGCACTTTGTGGGTTTCACAAAATATGATCAATGGCCTTCTAAACTAGATACCAAATTGAGTGAGAATGTGTTGAATCCAAATGGCCTTAGTGGTGGAAATAACAACACCTCAATACTCAACCTCAATAGAGGGTAGAGCAATAACATATTTCTATTTTCTTGACCAATAAATAGGACCAAAACCAAGGGAGAAGTTGTAACCTAAAGTGGACTTGTGATCCAAGGAATCACCTACCCTATCTAACTATGTATACCCAACCAAGTCAATGTCAATGCATGTTTTGTAGTGAATCTCAAAACTTAGTACCCTAAATATAATCAAGAATCTACTTGACTACCTTCCAGTGAAACTTATGGGGCTCCTACATAAATTGAGAGGTCATGTCCATAGCATATGAAATGTTGAGCCTCATGTGAGTCAAATAAATTAGGCTCCCAACAAGTTAGCAATACAAAGTATCATCAGCCAAAGGTGAAGAGCACTAAGCCTCAAGTTTGACTCTAGAAAGAAAGGGAGTTGGAGTGGGATTTGAATTAGCCATGTGAAACTATCAAATAAAATCAAGATCATTCTTGGACTTTGCAATGGTGATCCTAGAAACAAACTAAGATATTTCAACCTTGAGAGAAAGTAATGCAACAAGCCCAAGTTAGTCATCAAAAACCTGTCAAGAAGTGCAATTTTCATTATCGTTATACATGAAGAATAACTCCCCATGATCAATAGATCATCAACATAGAGAGCTAGAAAAATGAGAGAATCATCCTACAATAGAATGTAGACATTCAAATTTAAATGACAATGAGAAAAAACAAGTGTAATTAGGAGAGATTTCATCTTAGCATACCAAGTCTAGGGTGTTTGTTTTGCGCCATAAATAGATATCCTAAGTCTACAAACCAAGGAATAATCTTATAGTGGCTATTCCATGTATATTTTCTCCTCAAGGTCTCCATGAACAAAGACACTCTTCACATCCATCTAGTGAACCTCATAGTGATGTGTTGCAACAATAACAAGTGTATTTCAAATGCAAGTCATGGTTGCAATAGGTGTAGAGGTTTCAAAGTGATCAATAGCATGCACCTAGGAAAACCCCTTTGCAAAAAATCATTCCTTATAATTATTCACTAACCCAAATCTACTATGATTTTATTTATAGATCCACTTGCATCAAACAAGTTTCCTTCCCTTAAGAAGGTCAACAAGATCCCAAGTGTGGTTCTTAATCAAGGAACTATACTTGTACATAGTAGTATCATGTCTCTTGAAATTATTGTGGATTGGAGGAAATAGTAATGAATACACACAAAAGTCCTTAAAACTAAAATCATGTTGACCTATTGTCTGATGGATCCCTAACCCAATCACCTACAACCTATAGTGTCTATTGAGCCCAAAGTGGGCTTAAGGTTGGAGAATCTAGAGGAGACTTCTCAAACTCTAAATGATGTCTAGGAGATGAAAGAGGTGAATTCTCATAATCATTTTCAATATCTAAAGTGAACGAAGAAACTCAACATCATCAAGAATATATCCAAGTGGATCAAAGTTCTCAAAAGAATTGTTACCTAGTCCAAGTGACTCTAATATAAATATAGGTGAAGTTTCAAGAGTAGAATTCAAAGAGCCCTCCTCAAAGAGAAAAATCTTCTTAATGAATAACTCGTGTGGTAAGGTGGGGTAGTTGATAACCCTTAACACCATCTAGATAGCTCATAAATATTTAAAACCTACTTAGTAGATCTATGGCCTTATGTTTCTATGGAATAATGTGGGATCATGTCAGAGAACCAAAAAATATAAAGTGCTTTTAACTATTGGTTTTTACTACAAAATTTAAAAATGAATGTCTCCCTTCAAGTCTTGATAAGGAACATGGATATAAATATAACCAAAGCATAGTTAATGAAATGTACCAAATATTATGGTGTAAGAGATCCAAAGAGTACCATGTATTTTTCCATTTATTTTAAAGACCTATTCTTTCATTCTAATCACCATTCTATTAAGGATTTATGTAAATATTCATTGCAAATCAATCCTCTCTCCAATGTAAAACTATTGAATATGATTATTGGCATTCTTACAACCTTTGTCTATGGACAAAATCCTAATAGCTTTCCCTAACTATTTCTCTATAAAAGATGTGAAGTCTTGAAAATACTCAGATTCCTTGGAATTTTGTTAGATAAAGTACACTTAAGTATACCTAGAAAAGTTATCAATGATTATTAAAACAGATTTGGCCCTATTAAAGGAAGGATGTGGAAGTGGTACAACCAAATCACTCTAAACTAAATCTAATGTCTATGAAGCTCTTCATGCCTTAACTTTTTCAAACTTTTCTTCAAGACTCTTACCAAGTGTGCAAACTTACAAATTTACCATCAGAAAATGAAATAGAAGGAAACCCTATAATGAATTTTTACTAGTTGATCTATTGTAACTTACAATAATTAAGATGACCAATCCACTAATGTTAGCTTACTCATCATAAGAATGAGTGAGTAGAACAATCAAAGGAGGACCAAGAATAAAGTGAGAAAAGAGATAAATTCAATACTAATGGTCTACTCTCCCCACTAGTATTGTAGAACCATTGTGAATCTTATTATTAACCAATAAATTGGGAGAAAACTCAACCTACTTGTCCAAACTAATGTGTGGTATGATAAACTAATAGGAGATTATTCAATATTGGGGGCACACACAAAACATCCTAAAAATTTATTTCCACTATATCAACATACCCTCTCCTGCATGCCTCAACAATAGTGTCATCACCCATAAAAATAGTTAATATAGAAAAAGGCTCCA
The DNA here is from genome assembly GCA_007258455.2 of Sequoia sempervirens. Lineage (NCBI taxonomy): Eukaryota > Viridiplantae > Streptophyta > Pinopsida > Cupressales > Cupressaceae > Sequoia > Sequoia sempervirens. Next base: position 360 of record VDFB02383147.1, on the reverse strand, counting down.
AAAATATGAAATTCTCCTTAGTTGAATCGATGTGCAAATCACCCAAATAAAAAAATTCAAGAGGATGGTGGAGATGTAAATGCTACAAAGGCCTTTTCCTTTCCTTTCCCCTTGATGTTATCTTTTGTCATAATAGAAATATCATGCAAAAATATATATTTCATTAACTTCAGAACATTTATGTTATTTTTTCTAGAATATGCATCAAATTATCAATATTTTTCTTAAATAACTTATTATTATCATGAATAGGTCTTTTGCAATAGGAACATTTGACTTTTTCTTTAAACTTGTTTTATTTTGAAAAAGAGGTCTCTTGAGATGCTTTAAAAGTAGTGGAAATTTGATCCTTTTTCTCCT
>VDFB02383146.1:0-82944 GCA_007258455.2 Sequoia sempervirens | reverse complement strand
AACTCTTAATCCCATGGGGGAATTGGTGTCATTTTGATGTGGAAAATGGCCCTTTCCCAATCCCTTGTAAGCTTGATGAAGATTTGTTGCTGATTGAAGCTCCTTGATGGAATTTTGGCATAACCTAGCTATGAAACCATGAAAACTATGAACACTTGATGAAATGGATGAAATTAGCTCTAAATATGAAGATAGTGATTTTGCAATGAAGTTGTGGATCCAAAATCCAAATGAGAGCTTATTATTTATAGATGAGAGTGATGGAGGATGAGGAAAAATGGATGAATGTGGGGTAAAAGACCAACCAATAGCATGAAGCCACTTGCCAACATGTGAGTGGACAAAGGTGGAGCACATTTTGATGAATGTGTCAATAAATGATATTAGGTGGAATTTAAAATTTATGAAATGACATGTTGGAGGGAGAAAGAAATGAATTAAATGTCACTTGGCTCAATGCACAAGGACATGTAAGAGGTATTGAATGCCTTGTTGGAAGGACAAATCCCTTTGGAGGGATTTTTCAAATTTGGAAGAATATTCCCTTTTGATGCCATGTTGTGAGAAAATAGAAGTTTTAATAAATCAAAAGAAATGATTTATTGAGCAAGTTGCAAAATCTAGAAGATTGGAGTGATTAAGATTAGAATTAATCAGGATTTGATTAATTCAAAGAGAGATTAGTTGATGTGACAATTTAATTTATATTTTTAGATTGATTTAAATCAAAATGAGAGGAATATGATTCATACTTAATTAAATAAAGATTCTAATTTATTTAATTAAAAGGGGATAATGTTAGATTAAATTAAATAAAGATTGATTTATTTAATTTAATAGGATGACTTTAGAGATTAATTAAATAAAGTGAATTATTTAATTAAAGGGAGACTATAGAAGCTAATTAAATAAAAAGATTTATTTAATTAATAGGAGATGATGAATTAATTAGATAAATGATGATTTATTTAATTACGAGGCAGAATGTGATGAATTTAATCAAATAAGGGATATTTAATTAAATGATTATTAAAGGAGATGATTCAGGATGAAGCGGTGTTAGTAATCAGGATCAAGTGTAATCGGTACATTTTACATGTCTACAATAAGATTTCTATAAGAACATATTCATAAAGTGGAGGGGGTATCATATTGTAAGAGAGGGGGACCACCACGTGCAAGGCCCCAGGTCATGGAGGGCCAAGATGCGAAAGGTTTCCCTAACTTACCTCAACTAAATGGGGTATTAGGATATGAAGATGAGAATGATGAGGACTATAAATTCCTACAACCCCTTTGTAATCTCGAGATTCGAAATGAGGCTAGGCGAGCTAGTTTTTGAGCTCAACATTGTATCTCTGATAGCTCTCTGTCCGAGGATGAAAGCCCGGTTCTGAGATGATAGTGCGACGCATTGGCATCTCTTAGGTGCGTTGGCATTCATATGACTAGAGGATTGAAAGTACAACATGAACTACCAGAAAACAAGCTAGTAGCCTAGCTAGCGGCTTCTAAAAGAGAAAAAACAACACTATGAAATATGAGAAGTACAAACGAATGTGATTTAGAAATTATACCAAAGCTAGGGTGATGAAGATGATTTTGTAGAAGAGCCTATTAGACATCTAACTCCTCAAAAGCACGTTCACCTACACACAAAAAGAGAGGAAAATGTTGGGTGGTTGCATAGGGGCCTACCTCAGTCAGACCCTTGTTTAGGTGTTTCCACCTCTACGAACAACCAAGAAAGCAAGATAAAGAAAAAAATATAGTAGAGAGCACTAAAGCACTACAAAACAGTAAATGTGCTAACTCAACAAGTGATAGAGGAGAGGAAAGGGAGCTTACCACCTCCACCAAGAGAACTCAAGGCTGCTTGGGGGAGAAAATGAGAGTACTCGAGCCTCTACTGCAGTGGTGTTTGTCCTCAACTTGCTCTACCAAACTGATGGAGTGGTGTATTTGTTACAATGAGGTGCAAAGATTCTGCTAGAAATCTTGAGAGTGAGTGCAAGAGTGTGTTGAAGCTTGTGGAGTGATTGTAGAAGATGAAATGCTTGTTGAAGGAGTGAATATGAAGGAGGGATGGAGAAAAATAGCCATATTCGAGTCGGTTGGCCAAAGGGGGCGTTAAAACTTGACTCCCAATGAGAAGTGTAACACCTCTGTAGGTTCAACCATAGGAATCTGCCAAGGACGTAAGCACGTCACGCAGATGTCTACGCACCGCACACGTATCTCCTACAAAAACATCTCCACCAATGCTTAAAACAGGTGCCAAGTGGGATGTAAGCAACGAGCTTAGGTGGAATTAAGCCTTCGAACTTGGTTAAATTCTAAAGTGGATAAGGGTCATAGGGGAATTTTCATTAGGGGTGCAAATTCACTCCTATACATTTTTCCCCCACTTTAGTGAGCACGAGTACTGATGAGTGCTCAGTAAAGTAGATCAAGGAATGAGTAAGGTTAGAAATGTGTACCTGAACCATTAAGGAAGTAGACCACAATCTGGTGAACCTAAAGGTGCAGGGAAAGTGATGAACTTCATAGCTGCTCAGAACTATGAAGTTGAAGAAAGAAAGTGCCTTACAGGCCCGCAGACCTACAAGGAAGGTGTCCCCCAAAAACTCTAGCATGGAGGAAACCCAAAGGAAGCACCCTATAGGCTCTTAGACCTATAGGGAAGGTATCCCCCAAAAAATATAGCATGGAGGAAACCCAAAGGAAGCACCCTACAGGCTCTCAGACCTATAGGGAAGGCATCCCCCAAAAACTCCAGCATGGAGGAAACCCAGGAAAGCAAACTCCACAAAGTCAGGAAGTGGCCATGTAGGCAAGTAAGCGGACAATCACACGGACTGTTGATAATTTGGAAGTCTTTCAAAGGGGTCCCTCAGGAACCCTTCAAAAGAAGAGGGGTCCAATCAAGGGATACGTTGTTTGAAAAGTGAGGTCTAGTCAAGTTTCCCCCAAGCTAGACGTAATAGGATTCATCTAAGATAATAACTTTCAAAGGGGGTCCCTCAAGAACCCGCAGTGAGGAAAAGGGGTCCACTCAAGGGATGCACAACTCAAAAGCTGATGTTCTCTTCCTCAGATTGATCCATCATCAAGGGATCCTTTTGAAAGATGTTCACTTCCTCAAGGAATTTGAAAGGAAGAATATGCCCCCATCCGAGGGGAAGATCAAATTTGTTCCTACTTCAGAGGGAGGTTTCCAAGTCCTTTCTTTACAAACCTATGATGAAGGAAACATGTTCCATTAGGGTTCCAGGATAAGAATGCAATTCTGAAGAAAGGTTTGCGAGGATTTTTGAGAAAAAATTCGTTAGCAATGAATGCATTTTCTGAGAATTGAAATGTTGAAGAAGAGCATTGTCACACATGAGAGGGACAACTCAAGAAAAGAAAAGAAAAATATGAAGAGAAATCAAAAGAAAGAAGACAACATGAACAAAGGGCACAGGGGGATCTAGTTTAGCGAGGTCAGATCTGTCCAAGATCATATGAATAATAGGTAACCGCAGTGCAAGGTGAAAGATCATCAATCCCCAACTAGATCAGGAAGAATGCACGAAAAACAAAAAAAAAGTTAAAAAAGGATTGAGTCAACATGGAAGGGAAGCCTAAATGCCCCAAAAACTTTGCATCATCCCCAATTCATCGAAAATAAGCACAAACATGGAAGAATGATGATACAAATAGAAGAAGATTTATGAAACAAAAAAACACGCCTATATCCAAGCACCAACAAGGGTGACGAGGGTCATCTAGGCACACATAGCACAATCACAGGGGAACATGTCACAAAACACACACACACACTAGATCAAGAAGGGTCCTCCTCCTCACACTGATTGACCAAGAGGTCATCTACTTCCCACTCTAGGTCATCGTAGGGGGAAGGAGGAAAAACCTACAATGGTGTGATGTTAAGAGGAGGATAATTTGGCCCTCCCACAATAAGGGCTAAGGAAGAAGGCCCCTTGTGGTTCTCTCCACTGAGCTCTTATGGATATAGAGTCATCGATTTCACAAAGAACATTGACAAGGCCAAAACTTCATCCACAAAGTTAAAAATGCACCCTATATGAGTGTCGTGTCTAACTTTAGTGGACAGGGAAGGTTGTGAGATTCACCACTAGGCTCACTAAATGACTCAAGAGTGATGACGAACTCAGGGGAAGCCGAGAAAGGTTCCATCACTAGGAAAGAACAAGTCAATTTGGGGCCACCTTATGGAGAAGGCGGGCTCCTCTTATGTCCTTTGCTGCTAGAAGGGCCACACTCCACCTTTCGCTTCATTGGAGGAGATGAGCTCCCCATAGATGAGGCTAGAGGTGTGGAGGAAGAGGAGGAAAGAACCATAGTGGATACAATTGAGGTATTAATCATATCTATGGGCTTTGGGAAAGGCTCGATATCCAAAATGGGCATCAGTGAAGATGGCTCCACCGAAGGAGTGATGAACACCTATACCCCCTTGGGGTTAGGCACATTTGCACTTGCTACAGGAGCTAGAGGCAGTGCAGAACTAAACTAAAGAGAAGCAGGAGGGGAAGAGGGCAACATGGCAGGAAGCCTTGAGGTAGGGGTGGTCATATCCTCTTCTCTCCTTTGTGAGGTGGCCTACTCATCTAAGAGATCCTTTCTCTGATGCTTGCAATTGCACACAAGGCAGTTCCTATGACTCCTCGAGCTGGAGACTGGAGGTTGCGGAGGAATAGAAGGCTCCTGCTCCACCATGGGAACATCCACTACACCCATTTTCAGTGGAGGAACGGATTCCTAAATGGGAGTAGGAGGGACAGGTTGAGGAGCAACAGGGGGAGTCGGCTCAAGAGCCTCAGTAGTGGGCCTCTTCCCATTCACTGCCTTAGGAGCAGGAGCGATAGGAGGCCACAGATTGAATTCCCTTTAGGAACCTTTCTTTCTACCATATAAGTAGCACCATGGTCTGGGGTATTCATTAGGGAGATCTACGATCTTGAGTTTGGGCCTACACCAAGGAGGAATCATTGAACTCAGCAAATAGCCTCCGGGCTAACTCATCCAATACTCTTCCCAAGAAAGGGTAGAGGACAAGGCAGTCTGGGAGAAGGAAACCTTCTCTTTACCTTTACGATATGGAGAGGGAGCAGACGTGGACTTCTCCTTTCCTTTCTAGGAAGAGAGAGTAATCAATACAGGCTTCTCCTTCTCCACTCGAGAAGAGGAGGCAACAAATAGCTTTACTACGAGAAGGGTCAGTTTCGGCTGTCCTTGACCCCTAGTTTTATACTTAACATAATTCTTGCAAAGTAGGTCCATTCTCAAAGGAAGCGGACCAATTGGGAAGGTCCAAAAGTGATCCAACGGATATACACCACAGGACACCAATGGCTGATATCCAGTGTCATGTACTACACGCACGACACCTTCATGGGAAAATTTTAAAAAAATTTGAATAATGGAAGTGATTCTATTCATGGAAGCTAGCCAAGTTATGCCTATCTTCAGCCTGAACAAATCCAACTCTGAGATAACATAGAAAACTGTGTCAACAGCCCTAGGTCTGACCTGTACGAACAAAGTTATCAAGCTGTAAGGTTTAAGACACATACCATCATGCATATAGATGGTAGATTTTGTTTCTTCATATGTTTCCTTTTGTAATGAATTTTGTACTATTTTTTCTCGAGTGATAACATTCACACGGTTTGCGTAGTCTATCAAGACTCCTATCACAATGTTACCATTGACGGGAGCAAGAATTTAGAGGGGCAGGGGTTTATTGTTTAAGGGAAAATATTGTGATGTGAATGTAATTTTTAGCAAACCAGGTGTAGGTAGAGTAATAGAAGTCACCATGACCATGTTAACATAGGCCCTAGGTTGAGTAGCAGAATTAGTGGGATCTACAATCATATTAGCAGAGTGCGACAAAAATGGGTTCGTGTATATCTGCAATTCACTATTAGCTTTCACCACTTATTTTTTAGCATTTTCTTACTCCCATCGAGGAAAAACGGTACCATCCTTGAGGCAGTTCTATATCTCATGACACAGTCGCATACAGTGTTTAGTATCATGCCCATTAACCTAATGATATTGACAATAAGTGTTCCCATCATACCAATTAGGGTAAGGTTCCCTAATAGACTTAGGACTCAACAAATTTATGATCTTATCCTTCAACAACTTCTGCAAGATAGAAGAATAGGATTTTGATAACTTTGTGAACTTTCATTTATGCCTAAGGCCATTATTATCAGTAGTGGAAACAACATTCATAATGGCCTTACCTTTCTTAGAGATTGATACAATAGACTTTCCCTCAGAACAAGAGCAAGAGGAGGATCCCTCAAACTAAACAACCATATGTTGGTATTCTTATAACATTGCACACAAGTGCACAAAAGAAAAGTATTTCATAAGGGTGAACTTCTATTGTAAAGGCCTTTGTAAGTTCCCTATGAATACTTTCTACACGTCAAAATTAGGCAGCTGATACAAGATTTGTGAAAGGAGTACTTGGTAGCACGCTATGAAGTCGGTGATTTTTTTGTTATCTCCTTCTTTACATTGGACGAGATCTGAAAAGGTCATATTCGGTCTAATGTTTGATTGAAATTGTTTAAGGAACTGATTTACAAGTTGGTCAAATGAGAATATGGAATTGTCAGGCAAGGAACAATACCACTCGAGCATTGTGTCCTTGAGAGATTGAGGAAACAGTTTAGCCATCAACGCGTCGTGATGGAAGAAGTCTATGCACAAGGTGTTAAAGGTAGACACATGTATCTATGGATCACATTTACTACCATAATTTTCAAATTTAGGGATCTCCATTCCTTGGGGGAAGGGAGTGTTTAAGATCACAACCGACAATGGACTTTGTTGGAAGAAGGTCTAGAAGATAGGCTGAGCAGAGGCTTGGGAAAACTCGCTAGTTGGCTCTACATCTTACCCATATTCTAAAGAAGGGTGTTTAGAATGGGGCCATTAGAAGATAGAGGGCTAGATGAACCTCCAGAACCACCACCAAATCCATCTCCAGAGCCGCCATTGGTGTGACTCCTGCCAAAACCACTACCAGAGCCACTGCCACCAGTAGGGCCTTCACCAGAACCACCACCATGACCTCCACCAGAATCGTTTCTACCAGCACCACCTCCACTACCGAATCCACCACCACTACCAAAGCCTCCACCATTCATCTCACCAAATCCTCCAGCACTAGAGGTGATAGGGGGTGAAGCTAAAGCCTAAGGGGACCATGTTTACTTTGATAGTTTCGGGTTGTTCAGAGATAGCGGGGATACTGGTAGAAGGGACCACATCAACCATGTAAATGGATGTGGGAGGCATTGATACTCCTAACTGTCCTTCATGCTCTTTGAAATTGACTCCTTGTGCAAAGCTAGGATTGCTTGAAGAACGCATGCTTTTGTGAGACTGAGGAGGCTAGTTAGAAGCTCTATGCATGTTTGATCTTTACCCATCATATGCTTTAACTCGCTAACAACTCAAGCGGCAATAGCCATCCTCAGATTTCTTTACAAGTGATTTTCTAAGTTTCCCAACCCTTTAGCAAGGGTAGAGACATATTCTGCAAGGATCTAAATGACCTCATGCTCATCTATTGATGATGGTGTAGGTGACGCAAGGGGAGTGGGAACATGATCAGTCTCGTCAACGAATCCCATCTTGTTCCTCGAAAACTACTCCTGTGCGGACACACTAACGGTGGGACCATAGAAAAGGCCTATACATAACCGAATAGAGACCTTCATCCTTTCCATCAGGGGGTTTCGTACACTTCCTAATGATATACCTAGAATTTTTGGACTGGGTTGTGATGCTCATAAACCTTCACAACGCTCAAGAACACAACAGTCACAAAGTACCTGGGAGGGGTCTCAACACCAATGGATGCACAGATGTTGATTCACATTGGGTTCACCAAAAATGTAAGAGAGGGGGACCACCACGTGCAAGGCCCCAAGTCATGAAGGGCCAAGATGCGAAAAGCTACCCTAACTTACCTAAGCTAAATGGGGTGTTAGGATATGAGGATGAGAATGACAAGGACTATAAAGTCCTACAACCACTCTAGAATCTTGAGAATTGAAATGAGGCTAGGCGAGATGGTTTTCAAGCTCAACATTGTATCTCATATAGCTCTTTGTTCAAGGATGAAAGCACAGTTCTAGGATGACAGTGCAATGCATTGGCGTCTCTTAGGTGCGCTAGTGTCCGTACGACCAAAGGACTGAAAGTACAATGTGAACTACCAAAAAACAAGCTAGAAACCTAGCTAGTGGCTTCTAAAAGAGAAAAACAACACTATGAAATACAAGAAGTACAAACGAATGTGATAAAGAAAATATACCAAAGCTAGGGTGATGAAGATGATTTCATAGAAGAGCTTATTCACTAGCTAGCTCCTCAAAAACACATTCACCTACGCACAAAGAGAGGAAAATTTTGGGTGGTTGTATAGGGGTCTGCCTTAGTCAGACCCCCGTATAGGTGTTTCCACCTCCATGGACAACCAAGAAAGTGAGATAAAGAAAAAAAATATAGTAAAGAGCACTAAAGCACTACAAAACAGTAAATGTGCTAACTCAACAAGTGATAGAGGAGAGGAAAGGGAGCTTACCACCTCCACCAAGAGAACTCAAGGCTTCTTGAGGGAGAAAATGAGAGTAATCGAGCCTCTGTTGCAATGGTGTTTGTCCCCAACTTGCTCTACCAAAGTGATGGAGTGGTTTATTTGCATAAATGAGGTGCAAAGGTGCTAGTAGAAAGCTTGAGAGTGAGTACAAGAGTGTGTTGAAGCTTGTGGAGTGATTGTAGAAGATGAAATGCTTGTTGAAGGAGTGAATATGAAGGAGGGATGGAGAAAAATGGCCATATTCAAGTCAGTTGGTTGAAGGGGGCATTACAACTTGACTCCCAATGAGAAGTGTAACGCCTATGCAAGTTCAACAACAAGAATCTTCCAGGGATGTAAGCATGCCACATGAGCATCCCCAACAGAAGCACCTCCATCGATGCTCAAAATAGGCACCAAGTGGGATGCAAGCAGTGGGCTTAAGTGGAATTAATCCTTCGAACTTGGTTTTCTAAAGTGGAGAAGGGTAATAGGTGAGTTTGAATTAGGGGTGAAAATTCACTCCTATACACATATATGCTTTTTCAAGTGTATCAAAGTACCAATCATCAATATTTTTAATTTTGTGATCATAGATGGGTCAAGGTAGTCATTTTGCTAATGGACATTATTGGTTTGATTAAGATTTTTTCTTGTAGAAAAATTTAATGTTAACACATACTTCCATTTGTAGAAACATCACACAAAGAAACAAGGATCTCTAATTGAAAAAGGTTGAGGCATTCTATCAAAATATATGGAGCTGAGAATCTAGGTGGTGGAAGAGAAGGCCCTTGATTCCTTTAAGAATAAGAACATTTTAGCTTAATAATTTAAGAGAATCTATAACTTAGTAGAAGAATTGTAGAGATCATATAGTGATTAAAGTTAAAGTTGTAGGTTAGTGAGCTCACTAGCTTGCCAATTCAGGAGGGTTGACAAGGTAGGGGCAGCGTATGCCTCATAGAAATGGGGTCTCACAGTGATGTATGGGTAGTGTATGCCTCATCGAAATGGGGTATCATGGTGATAAATCACTGTGAGACCCCATTTCTATGAGGCATACGCTGCCCCTACCTTGTCAACCCTACCGAATTGGCAAGCTAGTGAGATCACTGTGAGACCCTATTTCTATGAGGCATATGCTGCCCTTACCTTGTCAACCCTGTCGAATTGGCAAGCTAGTGAGCACCCCATTTCTATGAGGAATACACTGCCCCTACCTTGTCAACCCTACCAAATTGGCAAGCTAGTGAGCTCACTAGCTTGCCAATTTGGTATGGTTGAAAAGGTAGGGGCAGCATATGCCTCATAGAAATGGGGTCTCACAGTGATGTACATCACCATGAGACTCCATTTATATGAGGCATATTCTGCCCCTACCTTGTCATCTACTCCAACAAGCCAAAGTTTAGTGGGATAACACCTTTTCCCATCTCAAATAAATCTATAAATATATCCTTCTAGTCGATTAAGATAACAATAATATCTTTAGGACAAGACATAGTTTTGAAAGGAGGGATGATGTTAGTGGGGAAAAGAGTAGAGTACAAAGATAGAGTAAGAAAACCTATAGTAAACCACCATAGATAGGTTACGGAGCTCCTAGCCGACAAGTCATCCCTAGGAAGAGATAAATTTTATAAGGGACTCATCCCACTAGAAAAATATTTGTATAGAATAGAATATAATGTAACAAATTAAGATAGAACTCGAGGAATATATGAAGGAACATAAATAAGTGAGTAGGTAGAAGGAATAGAATATTTGTAATGTACAAGACATCCAATAGAATGATGGGAATGTAATATTAGTTATATCAATATATGAAAGTTGAATAATGACCATATAATATATTATGAATGTGATCTAATTTTTGTTTAGAGTTATTATTTTATCTTGTTTGATTTTGTAACATAGATTAATCTCTAATCCCTCTCCTACTAGTGAGTCTAGTGTATAGATACAACACCTAGAGAACACTCAAGGCACAAAACTTTGATTTGTGATTCCCCAATTTACTTTCTAACATAGAGGTTGGTACATTTTTATTACTCAAAATATTTGAGATGTAAGTTCAAGCATAGTTATTCTATTGACACCTAGCTCATAATTGATTGGTGTGTCAAGCTTCTTTTTGGTAGCATCCACTTCGATAGTGTTTAAGGGTTCCAAAAATCCCTTGTAGACATAATTTTCTCCTAATTAAAGGAATTAAATCTCTTGAAAAGGCGTGGAATGAATAATATTCATTTTTTGAGTAAAGGGTCTTCCTAATAATAGGTTTTACCTTATGTCCTTGTCAATTATATGAAATATCATTAAGACCATTTTGTGTCTCAGAAAATTTGGAAGCATGATTTTCTTAACAACTATAGCATCGAGGTTATCATAAACTTTTAGGGTGTCCCTTTAGGATATGATATTCATATTCTCATACCCCATTATAACTCTTTGAGAGTGTGATAACCATTGATGGTTACTAATCATTATTTCTCTTCTCTTATTCTCTCCTTATTATAACTAGCACCAATTGACTAACTTATTATAAAAACTTCATTTATTAAAATGAATCAACCTAATGATTATATATCAATATCAATATAGCATAAAATATATTCAAATAAACACTTGTAATGATATTTACTCAAATTTTTAAATTTATTATTTCCCCCAAAAATTTGTAATTCACGCAATGTAATCCCTTAACAGTCCAAATTGTAAAAGGATAGCAATCTTTGACGGCCTATTACCCAAATACCATGTCAATTACGAGAATTCTATTTGAGGCATTAAGATCACATAGGGCACCTCTACAATAACCTCTCTCATTTTTTGTTATCTCGATGTTGTTTTTCCATGATGTCCAATTTTGACTTGATGGAAAAAGTGTTAATTGCAAGCAATGTAAAGTTGCAAAGTAGTGCAACTTTCGTTCTGCAATTCGTGTGACCAAACAGACTATTCCAACATGTCTAGGTGGGTACTTTTCCACTAAGCATGGTCCTCTTTCACACCCAAACACACTGAATCGCTCTGAACTATATTCAACTAGCTTGATCCCTTAAGGGTCCAAAGTGCAAAAGAGTAGCAATCTTTGACGAACTATTATTCAGAAACCATGATGCTTACAAACTCTCTATCTAAGCCTATGGGATTGCATTGGTCCCCTTTACAATAACCTTTCTCAATTTTTGTTATCTTCGAGTCATTTTTCATGGTGTTTAATTTTCACTTGATGGAAAAAGTATCAAATACAAGCAGTGTAAAGTTACAAAGTGGTACAACTTTCGTTCTACAACTCGTGTGACCAAATGAACTATTCCAACATGTTTGGTAGGGTATGTTTATGCTAACAATGGTCCTCTTTCACACCTAAACATGTCGAATCACTTTGAGCTACATTCAATCAACTGAATCCCTTATGAGTTTGAAGTGCAAAATGGTTGTAATCTTCAGCATGTTGTTACTCAAACACCGTGATGCTTAAAATTTTCTTATCTAAGCCTATAAGATCACATTGGCCCCTCTACAATAACCTCTATCGATTTTTTCTATTTCAGAGGCCTTTTCCCGTGGTGGTGAATTTTCACTTAGGGAAAAAGTTGTCAAATGTAAGTAGTTAAAAGTTGCAAAGTGGTACAACTTTCGTTCTGCAACTCATGTGACCAAATGAACTATTTTGATGCATTTGGGTGCGTACATTTACACTAGAAATGGTCCTTTTTCACACCCAAACACGTTGAATCGCTTCGAGCTACTTCAACCGACAAAATCCCTTAAGAGTCCAAAGTGCAAAATGGCTGCAAACTTTAGCATGTTGTTACTCAGCAATCGTGATGCTTAGAAACTTCTTGTCTGAGCCTATGGGATCACATTGGGCCCCTCTACAATAACCTCTCTTGATTTTTTCTATCTCAGAGGCCTTTTCTTGTGGTGGCAAATTTTCACTTGGAGAAGAAGTTGTCAAATACAAGTAGCTGATAGTTGCAAAGTGGTGCAACTTTCGCTCTACACCTCGTGTGACCAAACGAGCTATTGTGATGTATTCAGGTGGGTATGTTTATGCTAGGCATGGTCCTCTTTTGTACCCAAATATGTTGAATCACTTCGAGCTACATTCAACTGGCAGAATCCCTTAAGAGTCAAAAGTGCAAAATGGTTGCAAACTTTAACATCTTATTACTCGGATACCGTTATGCTTAGAAACTTCTTGTCTGAGCCTATGGGTTCACGTTGGGCCCCTCTACAATAACCTCTCTCAGTTTTTGCTATCTTGGAGGCATTTTCCTATGGTGGAAATTTTTTATTTGGGGAAAAAGTTGTCAAATGCAAGTAGTTGAAAGTTGCAAAATGGTGCAACTTTCGTTATGCAACTCGTGTGACCAAACAAACTATTCTAATGTGTTTAAATGGGTACATTTACGCTAGGAATGGTCCATTTTTGCACCCAAACACACTGAATCGCTTCAAGCTACATTCAACCAGTAGAATCCGTCAAGAACCTAAAGTGCAAAATGGTTGCAAACTTTAAAATATTGTTACTTGGATACCATGATGCTTACAAACTTATCATCTAAGCCTATGGGATTGTATTGGGCCCATATACAATAACCTCTCTCAGTTTTTATTATTTCAGAGGCATTTTCCTATGGTGGTGAATTTTTATTTAGGGAAGTTGTCAAATGAAAGTAGTTAAAAGTTTCAAAGTGATGCAACTTTTTTTTTGCAACTCATGTGACCAAACGAATTGTCCTGATGCATCCAGGTGGGTACATTTATGCTAGGAATGGTCCTTTTTCACACCCAAACATGTTGAATCGCTTCAAGCTACATTCAACCAATAAAATTTCATAAGAGTCCAAAGTGCAAAATGGCTGCAAACTTCAACATTTTGTTACTTGGATACTGTGATGCTTAGAAACTTCTCATCTAATCCTGTGGGATTGTGTTGGGCCCTTCTACAATAACCTCTCTTGGTTTTCGCTATCTTGGATGCATTTTCCTATGGTGGTGAATTTTCAATTGGGGAAAAAGTTGTCAAATGAAAGTAGTTAAAAGTTGCAAAGTGGTGCAACTTTCGTTCTGCAACTCGTGTGACCAAATGAACTATTCTGATGCATTCGGGTGGGTACCTTTATGCTAGGCATGGTCCTCTTTCACACCCAAACACGCTGAATTTCTCCAAGTTACATTCAACCAGCAAAACCCCTTAAGAGTCCAAAGGGCAAAATGGCTGCAAACTTTAGCATGATGTTACTCGGATATCATGATGCTTAGAAACTTTTTTTCTAAGCCTATGGGATCATGTTAAGCCTCTCTATAATAACCTCTTTTATTTTTTTCTATCTCAAAGGCCTTTTCTCGTAGTGGCAAATTTTCACTTGGAAAAAAAGTTGTTAAATGCAAGTAGTTGAAAGTTACAAAGTGGTGCAACTTTCGTTCTGCAACTCATGTGACCAAATAAACTATTTTTACATGTCTAGGGGGTAATTTTACGCTAGGAATGGTCAAATTTCACACCCAAACACACTAAATCACTCTGAGCTACATTCAACTAAAATCCCTTAAGAATCCAAAGTGCAAAATAGCTGCAACCTTCAACATGTTGTTACTCAGATACCGTGATGCTTAGAAACTTCTCGTCTAAGCCTATGGGATCATGTTGGGCCCCTCTACAATAACCTCTTTCAGTTTTTTCTATCTCGAAGGCCTTTTCTCGTGGTAGCGAATTTTCACTTGGGAAAAAAGTTGTTAAATGCAAGTAGTCAAAAGTTGAAAAGTAATGCAACTTTCATTCTACAACTCGTGTGACCGAATGAATTGTTCTGACGCATTCATGTGAGTACCTTTATACTAGGCATGGTCCTCTTTCACACGCAAACATGTTGAATCGCCTCGATCTACATTCAATTGGCATAATCCCTTAAGAGTCCAAAGTGCAAAATGGCTACAAACTTCAACATGTTGTTACTCGAATACCGTGATGCTTAGAAAATTCTTGTCTAAGCCTATGGGATTTTGTTGGGACCCTCTATAATAAACCCTCTCGATTTTCACTATCTCAGAGGCCTTTTGCTGTGGTGGTGAATTTTCACTTGGGGAAAAATTTGTCAAATACAAGTAGTTTAAAGTTGCAAAGTGGTAAAACTTTCATTTTGCAACTCGTATGACAAAACAAACTATTCTGACATGTTCAGGTGGGTATGTTTACACTAGGAACTATCCTATTTTTCACCCAAACATGTTGAATCGCTCTGACCTACATTCAACCGATAGAATCCCTTTAAAACTTCTAAAGTGCAAAATGGTTGCAAACTTCAACATGTCATTACTTGAATACCGTAATGCTTAGAAACTTTTTGTCTGAGCCTATGGGATTTTGTTGGGACCCTCTAAAATAACCTCTCTTGGTTTTCAATATCTCATAGGTCTTTACCCGTGGTGGAGAATTTTCACTTGGGGAAAAAGTTGTCAAATGCAAGTAATTGAAAGTTGCAAAGTGGTGCAACTTTCATTCTGCAACTCATTTGACCAAAAAAACTATTCTAATGCATTTGGGTGAGTAATTTTACACTAGGCATGGTCCTTTTTTGCACCTAAACACTTTGAATCACTCTGAGCTACATTCAACCGACATAATCCCTTAAGAGTCCAAAGTGCAAAATGTCTGCAAACTTCAACATGCTATTACTCATATACTGTGATGCTTAGAAACTTCTTGTATGAGCCTATGGCTTCGCATTGGGCCCCTCTACAATAACCTCTCTTGGTTTTTTCTATCTCAAAGGAATTTTTCCATGGTGGTGACTTTTTTCTTGGGAAAAAAGTTGTCAAATGTAAGTACTGCAAAGTTGCAAAGTGGTGCAATTTTCATTCTGCAGCTCATGTGACCAAATGAACTATTTTGACATGTCTAGGTGGGTACGTTTATGCTAGAAATAGTTCTCTTTCACACCCAAACATGCGGAATCACTATGAGCTATGTTCAACCTGTTGAATCCTTTAAGAGTCTTAACAACAGTTGTTGTCACCAAATAGTGCACCCTTGGTGAGATGCAAAACTCATTCTACTAGTGAAACATTGGATCCAAATATTCAATATCCATGACATATGGTTTTTCATGCTCTACAGTTATAAAACATGATGTGGCAGCAGTTATAGGACCATGTTTCTCAATGATTTGTCATGTTATTTCACACATAGACAATGGAAGGAGGTTTTTTAACTTATTTAAATGATGAATATGGGAGAAATTTGATAATTACACATGGGTGATGCATCCAAAAATCAAGCTTACATTGTTGTTCATACACATCTAATATCTTTAGAATATCATTAAAACTATCCTGTGCAATCTTTCATTTAATGAGATGTCAAGTGTTGTGATATTAGAAGATGCAAATAAATTTTGTTGGTTGGATCAACAACTATCATGTGTTTTGATGCATGTTCATAAAATTTCATAGAGGTATATATATTCCTATGAGGTTTGAAACATCCACTTGTTCTATAGATGCAAATGCAATTATTACTAAGCTTTAGAATCAAAACTATTAGTTGTTGGATGCCAGCCTCAGCCATGAATTAAAAGCAATACATTTTGCTATGATATTTTTTATGGGAAGGAGCTCTTACAAATCATTTGAAACCTTTTGGTGTTAAAGGCCTTGCCACTAGACAATAATAGAACTCAAGAAGCATGGAGCATACACGCAAATACATGAAGAATACACATGAACACATGAATTATACATTGGATGTATGAAGCACACACATGAATACACGCAATATACATAAAGTATACACATGAATAAGTGAAGCATACATGTGAATAAGTGAGGCACAAGTAATTGAATCGTTGCAAAGGATACAAACCACCAAGAATGGAGCTTATTTACACAATACACATTAGATGGATTTTATTGAGCAATCAACAATAATTAATTAAGCATTAGATGTAAATAAATTCCATGCCTACAACATTCAAGCATACAATTTACATAATACACATGATAACATCATTCAAGAATGTTAGTAGCAAAATAATATTTTCTTTAATCAAAAAGTTGTAAGGCTATATAATGATATATATTGATAAAAGTATATACAATATATCCAAAAAAGCCATATGGACATAAAATGTCACATATATATCGATAGTACAAAACATATGTTACAAAATTCCACATAGGCATACAACAAATGACCCTAATACATAGCCATTTCCCTCTAGGGGAAGGAAAAAAATCTCGTGTTGCCTTTGAAATTCAGCTGGATGGAGTGCCTATTGGTTCTCTTGTCTTTCTAACATGCTCACTAGTCCTCCTCTCTTCACTCTAGACCTTCAAGTGATATAATAAAAAGTAAAGATGTTAATACATAGAAATTGAATTATGGAATGACATATAACAAAATATAATCACTTATTGCATACATATAGTCATCATGCACATTTACAACATTACCACGTCCATGATCTAGAGTGACAACCACCTATAGAAACCATCAAGATAGAAATTAAACTACATAAAATTATCATGAAAATTTTCTATAATAGACCATAAAAGAGAAAATATAATGTCAAATTGACTAATATGTTGCATACCTCTCTCAATGGATCAAAACTAGCTATTGTTGTAGCAATTCCATCGTCCATCGTGCCACCAACATCACCAGGGTTGTCTGATGTCAACAACTACAAATGAAACAACATATCTAACAGTAATATAAAGAAGTTTAGGTGGTCCCTTTATAACTGTCATAAATGAAAGAGTAAATGATTTTCCTTAGTTGAGACTACAGTATAGTGCTTATAGATCACATAATGGTGAAAGTACTAAGTCCATTGGGATAGTCCAAACTCTTGCAAATGCCAAAGTTCAGTGCTCATTGATATTCATATTTCATATGCTGATGAACTAATGTTAATGAGGGCATGTTGTCAACATAGTGATAATGCCACAATGAAGTTCACATGAATGAAGTGAGGATTACTATGTTACCAGCAACTTTCAAAGGGATAATCGAACATACAATGAATTAGGACGGTTCTATAGTTTTACTATAGCACATGAAGTTGGTTGTTGAGGTGTGTAGCAGTAATGGAGAAGACAACTTTGGTCAATAATGAGTGGAAGGAAAAATTTCTTCTAACGGTGTATAGGATAAAATTTGGATGGAGGTGTTATAGCATAGAAGGGATAAAGAGACAAGACCAATAGGGGATCATGGAACATATGGTGAAATAATAGAGGGTACAATGGGATGGGAGTCAAATGCAATAATGGAATATGGGATGGACTAGAATAGATTAATGGGATGGGCTAGGATCGGATATCAAAATATAGCATGAACTATTAGAGGTTAATGGGATGGGATTAGGAGGGAATAAAGGAACATAGGGTGAATTAGGGAAAGATAGTGGGACAAGACCTAGAGGGGATAATGGAACATAAGGTGAAATAAGAGAGGGTAATGGGATGGAAATAGAAGGGGTTAATGGAACATAGGATGGACTAGTATAGATTGATGGGATGGGGTAGGATGGGATAAAAAAATATAGGGTGGAAAATTAGAGGTTAATGGGATGCGATTAGTAGGGAATAATGCAACATAGGGTGAATTAGGAGGTGTCTAGGGTTTGACTATAGTACATGAAGTGTGAACTTGACCTATGTGTAGTAATAATAGAGAATAGTTATCTAGGATGAAACGTGGATAAAGATGGTATAACATAGAATGGATAAAGGAAAATAGGGTGGAACATTGGGGATCATGGAACATCTAGGGTGAAATAATAATGGGTACAATAAGATGGGAGTAGAAGGGAATAATGACACATAGGATGGACTAGAAGATATTAGTGGGATGGGCTAGGAGGGGATCATGGAAAATAGGGTGAACTATTAAATGTTAATGGGATGGAATTAGGAAGGAATAAAGGAACAAAAAGTGAATTAGGAGAATATAATGTGACACAATCAAGGAATACACATGCAATGTTTGTGTTTCTCATCAATTTTTTAGATTTGTATATGCAAAATTATGAAAACTAGCTAACATTGTTTTACAACACCATTAATGAATAAAAGCTACTTGAGTGTAAGTTGTTTGAGGAAATAAATTGTGAGGTGTGGAGGTCAAAGGTCCACCAGGAAATTGTTTGACATCCAAAGCATGTTATGAGACAAACATTCAAATATAACATTCAATTGTTCAAATGCAATAATAATATCTTTAATACTAGTTGCATACCTATGGACTCAACGTCGAGAATGAATAAGGCTCTGTAGGAATGGAGCATGTCTCATGAACACTCTTACCCTAAAATTTCATCATATTTAAATTCTACTAATTTAGTTATTCTTAAATTTCAAAATATAATTTAATAAGTAAAATTAAATGAACTTGCTGAATTTTACCGGAGTATCAATGTAGTATGTATTATTCAGCAATTCATTTGTCATAGCCATCACATCTGCAACTGATGTAGGCTATGTAGTTGTATCTCGAGCACTCTGATAATCGTGCATGCAAACAACACTGCCAACGCCACAATGGTGGGGTGGAGCTCGGGGCCTACACATCTCCTCCACATCAGGTTCTACTAGAGGCCTCACACACTGTATAATGGTCTAGGTGAGTGAGCTAATAGACTCTAGTGTGTCCACCTCTACACTATCTTTAACAATGGAAGGAATGATGACATGCTCCACCATGGGTTTGGCCAAGGGTCTTGGTGCCAATTTTGGATTATGTTGTGCAATAGGTCTATCATGTGTGGAGTCCCCACCTCTACCATGAAAGTTTAAGATGTCAAAATAATTTGGCATCTTATTGAGGACAAACTCATAATAAGATTTTCTCAAAAAGTATTGTGGTACCTCATAGTTATTGCATGGGGTTTGGTCAAATACCATCCACAACTGCTCCCAAAATTTATTTTTAATTAATTCATGGTGGCACCAATGGATGGGGAACCTCCTGCATGCATGAGACAAAGGTGTGTTGGTTCTCAGTTCTATAAATAGGGAACACAAGTCGGCTTTGCTATTTTTTTGTTTTTTCACATCTGCATATGAAAAACTACTAGCATAAAATTGTCTCATCTCATGCCTCTTATTTGACTAAAAATTTATTTTCTCACTCATTTATCCTACATGAGATATAATTGATTTCAATGATTCGACAATCCCTCTCCTATAAGGGTGGGTTTCAGCATGCTTGGTTAATCTTCCAATTAATTGTTAAATGTCTCTTTTATTGTTTTCAATTTGAGTTAGGATATTTTCTTTTGGTCCTTGAGGATGCCTATGAATTGATAGAGGGGTTTTAGGTTGTTCTTGTATAGGAGGCTCTTCATGAAGGGGTGATTGTGAATTCTCAATGTTTGGAAGTGGAGATTCATTCCCTGAGAATTAGAACAAAGTTTTATTAAAAAAACCTATTTAAATCTACATTCTAAATCAATTTTGAAATAAAAAAAATAAAAATGCATACCTCTTCACAATATTTGACCTCTTTGACATGTTGGTGGCATCCTCGTGGAGAATTGCAAGCCAAGAGTGCAAAAAATGGAAGAGATTTGGCGAGCGCGAGTTGTAGAGCTAAAAAAACACCAAGCCAAGCTGTGGGTGAATAGAAAAATAAAGATAGAAATTTGTTTTTCTATTTTAATAGTGCTTTTTTATTTGGCACATGCCAAATTTGGTGTGCGCCAATTGGCCTATTTTGACTTTTTTTCATTTTTTTCCAGTTTTGCATCAAAATTGTGTCATGGATTGGTGCACTTACCCCACAACACTTGTGTGCAGCAAGATGCTACTACAATGTACTTAGATTTTGTAGTAGATAAAGAAACTAAATCTTATTTGTTGCTTAGGCATGATACTAATCTACATCCAAGAAAGAATCCACCACCGCTTGTACTTTTTATGTCATCCACCCAACCAAACCAATTTGCGTCTGTGTAAGCACTCAATTTTAAATTAGTATCCTTTGGATACCACAAGCCAAGATTTGGAGTGTCTTTTAGGTATCTGAATATCCTCTTCACTGTTGCAACATGTGTCTCTCTAGGATCTTCTTGAAATCTAGCCACAAGACAAACTACATACATGATATCTGGTCTAGTAGTAGTTAGATATGGCAGTCCACCAATCATATGTTTGTACTTGCTCTGATTAGTTTTAGGGGGTTCATCATCCTTGCTCAGTTTGCAACCAATAACCATAGGAGTACCTACCAGTTTGGAGTCTTCCATTCCAAACTTCTTTAATATCTCTTTGACATATTTTGATTGTGAAATGAATATACCTTTATTTTTTTCATTGATTTGTAACCCAAGGGAGAAATTCATCTCCCCATTTACATACGCATCTCAAACTCTTTTTGCAACTCTTCTACAAGATTTTTGCACATAACTTCATTGCGTCAAAAAATTATTTCACCAACATACACAACTACAATCAAGATTTGATCTTTTTCAACCTTAAAGTAAATATTACTATCTTTTGTACCTTTATTGAATATTTTTTGTATCAAATACTTATCCAACCTTGCATACCAAGCTCTAGAAGCTTGCTTCAATCCATACAATTCCTTCTTCAATCTATAGACCATATTAGGTTTATCTAATAATTGAAATCCTTTTGATTGTTCCATGTATACTTGTTCCAACTCTCCATTCAACAAAGCGTACTTCACATCCATCTTCAATAAACTTTGGAATCCTTATACATGTGAAAACTCAAAAACTTTTGATAGCTTCCACTCTTTCCATTGAAGAAAATGTCGAGCCTCAAAGTCTATTCCTTCAACTTGTGAGTAATGTTTACACACAAGCCTTGCTTTGTTCCTTAAAACTTCTCCATTGTCATTGATTTTGTTTTTGAATATCCACTTAGTATCAATTATGTTATTGTTTGCAGGCCTTGGGAAAAGTTCCCAAGTCTAATTTTTCTCAATATGCAGTAGTTCTTCTTCCATAGCTTTCATCTGATACTCATCTTTGCATTGCCTCAATTACAATTTTACGTTCAACTTTAGAAATTATACATAAATTTACCTCTTCTTCAACACCCTCCCTTCTTGTCAATACACCTTTTCTTTTGTCTCCAATGATCTGTTCTTTGGAATGATTTCTTTGCACATACTTAGAGGTTTTAGTGGTCTTTTTGGAGCTTCTTCCTCTTTATCCTGCACTTCTTGTTCCTTAGTTTTTTCTTCTTCTTCTCTGCAAGCAGGTTCATCTAATTCATATCCATCTATCACCACTGAATTCTACAAATCTTCATCAACTTTGACACTTGCACTCTCAAAAGTCCTTCTTAGCCTTTTTTTGTAGCATCTGTAAGATTTTCTTTTAGTAGAATACCCAAGGAAGATACCTTCATCAGGGCTTGCATAAAACTTTCCTAAGTTTTCAACATCTCTTATGATATAGAATTTGCTTCCAAATAATCTAGAAAGTACTTGACAATAGTGATCCTTCCATACCACAACTCATAGGGAGTCTTTGTGATGTTTGCTTTTGCTTGAACTCTATTAAGTATGTAAATAGTAGCATGAATTGCTTCTCTCCAATACACTTCTAGTAGGTTAGCTCCTTTCATCATATTCCTTGTAGCTTCTTGAACAGTCTTGTTTTTCCTTTCAACCACTCCATTTTGTTGAGGAGTTTTAGGGGTAGAAAAGTGCCTCTTTATGCCATGATTCTCACAAAACATGTTAAATTCATTGGATGTGAACTTTCCACCTCTATCTAACCTCAAACATTTGATCTTCAAATCCATTTCATTCTCAATCATAACCTTAAATGCTTTGAATCTATTTAGGGCTTCATATTTTTCTCTAAGAAAAGTAACCCATGTCATTCTTGAATAATCATCAATAAACAACATGAAATACATGTCACCTTGAAGAATTCTTGTTCTTATAGGACCACAAAGATCTATATGCACTAATTACAGTAATCTGGTAGATGGTTGTTCTTTTCCTTTGAAACTTCTCTATGTTTGCTTTCCAATTTGACACTCCTTGCAGATAGCATTGATAGGATTTGTAATCCTTAGTAGATCTCTCACTACTTGAACTAAACTGATTCTAACCAAGTTATCAAAATTGATGTGATACATCCTCCTACGCCATAACCAACTTTCATTAATCTGAGTCATAAAATAATGACCATTAGCACCCTTGAGTTGATAAACATTTTGATATGTCCTTTTTCCAACAACAATAAAAGTTTTAAACCCTTTTCTAATTTCACATCCATCATCTTGAAACATGAGGTTGTACCCTTTGCTACACATTTTTCCAAAACTCAAGAGACTATGCCTTAAACATTTAACATATTAAACATCTTTAGTATTATGCTTTCCATCAAAATTGATTGAACATATTCCATAAATCTTAGCACCTAAATCATCTCTAAATCTAACAATTCCTCCATCATACTTTTCAAGTTTAAAAAACTTACTCGTGTCTCCATTCATATGATTAGAGCAACCATTGTTAATGATCCAATAGTTCTTATCCTGTCTAGCATAAAAACTAGATACCAAAGTACCTTCAGTATTATCCTTTCTCTCCATAGGGCATTCCTTCATACATCTTTCAGAGTTAGCAAAAAAAATCATCTTTTAAAACCATGAACAAGCATTCATCGTCATTAACATCTCCATGATTAGATTCATCATCAGAAATACTTGCATCTTCTCTAACATAATAGTTTTCCTTAACTTTCTTACCTTTGAACTCTCCTTGTTTTTGTCATTCACAACTCTGTTTGGACATCTTGACTTGCATAGTGACCTATTTGTCCACAACTGCAACATTTGAAAGGTAATTTACCATTGTACTTACTAGTACCTCTTCTCATCCTTCTCACAAAGTTAGCTTCCACGTCATCAATATCTTCCTGATTTGGTTCTTCAATCTTCTCTATTTTTGTAGCCTTAAAAGCAATCTCAACCTTTGCACCACTGCTAGTAGCAAACTCTCTCATTTCAAATCTAGTTAAAGATCCATATAATTGAACTCTAGAATACTAATCTAGATTTTGAGATTCCTCAATAGCAGCAACTTTATAACTATAAGCTTTAGTAAGGGTTCTAAGAATTTTCTTTACCACTTTTGGTTCTTTGACTTTTCCTCCAAGACCTCTAATGGAGCTCTCCACTTCATCTACCCTCTGCATATAGCTAGTAATTTTTTCATCTTTATTTGGTTCTTTGACTTTTCCTCCAAGACCTCTGATGGAGCTCGCCACTTCATCTACCCTCTGCATATAGCTAGTAATGTTTTCATCTTTAGGCATCCTCAAGTTCTCAAATGTGGCCTTCAGGTTCTGCATCCTAGCTTTTTTAACCATAACATCTCCTTCATAAATACTTTCCAACTTATCCCAGATTTCTTTAGCAGTTTTCAAATCCATAACTTTCACTAATTCAAAATTTGCAAGACTACTCAAGAGAAAAAACCTTGCTTTACCATTTGTTTCATAGGCCTTGATCTCATCACTTGTGCTTGGTCCATTTGTAGGTATGGTATATTAATTCTTCACTAACTACCAAACATCATATCCAAGGTAAACTAGATAGCCTTCCATCTTTGTCTTCCAGAATGCATAGTCTATGTCATCAAACATAGGGATCTCCTTGTTCAACATCCCATATCTGCCTTAAGTGATTAAGCTTTTCTCCAAGGAACCTTTCTCTGATACCAATTATTGAATGAACAAGACAAATGAGAGGGGGGTGAATCAATTGTACCTTAAACCTTCAAAAACCCTCATTAACATTTAGATATACATTCATATATTGAATCCTTAATCTATTATGATGATTTAACATGAAAAGAAAATAATAGAAACTAAAACAACTTTAACAACATGCACAAGAGAACACCATATTTACGTGGAAAACCCAAGGAGGGAAAAACCACGGTGAGGATTAGCTTACGATATAAGTAATTTCAAAATTGGATATGAAGTATCACTGCCAAAAGGGGAACATTGCCCTGAAAGGGTCACAGTCAATTCTCACTACCAGATTAGAAAAAGAAGATAGAGAAGAAATGTTACACAGAGAAAATGATCTCAATGCAATATAGAATCCACCATAATAGCTCCAACACCTTCATAGTCTATTTGAATGATTGTTGACACCTTCTGCTCATTGCATCCAGTAATCTAACACTTGAAGCTCGCACTGCACTTCATAGTTTTGCACCTTACAACTTTGAAATTGGCATCATTTGCATCTCACACTTTGTAATTTCATATATCTTGTCCTCCTTCAACAACTCAACTCATACTTATATCATCCTCAACCTTGAAACCCTTTTCAAGGTTGGCTATGCACCTCAAACATGTAAATTCAAATTAGGTTGGCGCCAAAACAATTATGTGGTGGGTAGAAGTGAATGCAAACCACATCAAAACTTAATTAGGACCCAAATCAACAACACTACTCAACCACATGCTTCCTTAAACAATATTTATCCTTTGCATGTAGTGTAAACACCAAGTCAACCATTACCAATGAAAACACCATTAAACATTGAAATGGCATTGCTTGATCTAGTCACAACGTTGTCTCAAAGAGGTACAAAATGTAGACACCTAAAATTTTCCACATTTTATCTTGTCCTCTTTTAGAATTAATTAAATAAGAAAAAATACTTAATTAACCTTTCCAATCACCTTAGTAGCATTAATTAAATAAATTCAAATTAATTAATTACTCCTTTATCCCCTTTTCTTGTATAGTTCACCCTTCACATCCTTATCTTCCAAATATTAAATAAATACAAATTATTTTTCTAATTCCCTCAAATTCTACCTCAATTCATTAGTTGATTAAACTCAATTAACTATTAATCCACTAGAAAATTATTAAGCATTCTTAAGCCATGGTCAAAATTGGAATGTGCTTGTCCCATCCATCACACTTCTCCAAACATCATCTCATCAAATCCTATCTATCCATTTCTCCTAGAAAATTTTCACCCTTCACATGTCTCCAAAAAAACTTGACTTCCTAAAGGTAGCTTTTTTATCCTCACACTCGATCACTTTCCAAGACAATCTTGACCTTCCAACTCCCTTTAATCATTTCCCTATTCAAGTGCAACAATCACAAGGTGCCACTTGGAGGCTTATCCTTCTCCCAATCCTCTCAATAAAACTCAAGCATTGATCTCTTGGATCAATCTCAACACTTGATAATTCATCCTTCCAATCTATAAATTGACCCTCTCCCAAGCCATTTCAAGGAGCCTCTTGAATGCAAAGTCATGTTTTTTGTTTGAAGAGAAACCGATTATCATCTTTCAATCATACATGTATTGGAACACAACCACACACATTTTGTGTGTGCAACAAGGAGTTGTGAGTGAGATAAATTTACTTTTCTTTAATATTTCATTCAATTCCTTCACTTAATTGAAGGTGTAATTAGGTATAGAATAGAATTTGGCTTAATTTCTTGAAGCATTTCTCAAAATTCTACATCTTCATTGTTCATAGATTTCATTTCATAAGGATTGAGCTTGCACTTGTATAGATATTGGCTTAGCCCCTTTAGAAATATATTTTGGCTACTGATGAACAAAAGTGATACATTTGGCTTAACTTTTTATCAAACTTATATTAGATATTTCTCCTTGGTTTAATCTGATGGATCTGTTTATGCTATCTTCTTTTGAAATTCACTTGCCATTGATTTTATTTGAGGAAGTTATATGTACAATTAGGGTTGTATAAAATAATTTTAGGTAGCCCCACCATAAATATTTAACTATTCATGAGGATTAGTTGGGTGCATACGAGAGAGATAACTAATCAATAATATTTGGTTCATCACCCCTCTTTTTATTTATTTCTCTACCCCTATCTCTTCCTAATTGTTGATCTCTTTCTAACCTTTAACCTCATCCTATCCCTTTTCCTTAACATTGTTAGGTTATGGTAGGTTATTCATTATATCAGCTTCTATATTTCAAATTCCTATAGTATATTATATTAATAGTTGAAAAAAAGAGTAATCCAACATCCTTTAGATACTCCCTCATGAATTTGTGAAAAAATATAAACATGTGAATTCCAATCTATTAGAGCTTCTTAGGGACAGTAAATCTATGATTGTAAACATATTTTCCACTAGAGTGAGTGGTTTTCATGGATTTGATTTTGCATTCCAACAGAATCATAGGACCATACTTTTCTATGATTACTAAAGCTCATGTTATATATCCTTCTCATGTGATATTTTCCCTAATGTTCATAGTATAAATTTCACTGACAATACTTTTCTTAACATTCCCAATGGGACTCAACTCAATATTCCCAAGTTTGTTTGATTACTTAAAGTTATAATTTGTGAAATATTATGTTTTTTAAGTGACTAGTATTCTTATTTTTGGTGAAGAATGGGAGGGAGTCTACTTATTAAGAATCTTGCATTCACCTAGCAACTTTGTTTCCTATTTTTCTCATACACCATGTGCACATGTATGAGACAAGTTATCTCTAGGTCTAGATTGTGATAAATACTTCGACCTAGTAGCTTCCCACCTAAATATATTTCTCCCTAGATGAGGAGAATCATTATATAACTCCCCCCTTTAAATCCACATACCATAGTTGATTTTCCATAAATAATGCCATTTTAGAGGAATGGAGCTTTCATAAACTAGGATAGGTATCCCTCTTAGGATTTTAAAGTTGGATGAGTTAAATGTGTATCACATCATATCCATCTCAATATTATAAATTGGAATACCTATCCTAAGATGTATTATAAATTTGGATAAGAGGGATATTTCTCATATCATTTCCAAAGAGATTTAATGGAGAAAATGAGAGATGTGTCCAATCATTTTACTATCTTGGAAATTACATCAAGGTCAACATCCACATGGGAACTATATGAGAAACTATATGGGACATGATCTAATGATCAATCATCTCAATGACACCATCCCCCCATTTTTGTCCCTTCTTTTGACTCTTACTTAATTACCCCTCTATAGAGAATTAATGGTTATTACAAAGTCACAATCTCCATACCATTACAAAATGCATTAGTAGAGGAGGGGCCTACTTATGAGTAATTTTGTACTCATTGCAATGTTAGATGTTATCCAATTACTTTTTTTAGCAATGGAAATAGTGTGCCCCACCTTTGAGGAATGGAGCACAAGGGTAGCCTTCCTATTTCACACTTGTTACATTCAAGGAAACCTTAGAGATCTCGGTACGAAGATAGAAAGGGGGAAAGAGATCTTGCAATAAGGTATCCTAGGGTATGTTTAATGACTAAAGAGGGGCTCACCACCAAGCTAGGGCTTAGAAAGATAAGAAATGAATGTAACATGCAAAGTATTATGCAAAACCTAAATAAATGACCTAGGAAATGAAATTGAAATGCAAAATAACAAACTAATAATGAACAAAGATTCACCTGGAAGAATGATGAGGTCAAAAAATCTCTAAACCCTTGAAAACTTGTTGATTAATGCCCACTAGGACTCATATGCCAGTCTGGGCGATTTAGTCCCAAACTAGGGTTTCTGGGTGGAAATAGGAATCTGACAGTGGTGAGTCTAAATCTTCTAAAATATGGAAAATATGCTATACTGGGACTCATACACCACAAGTGGTGTATCATTCCCACTCTACTTTTTTGGAGGGTTAAGATTTGAATCATGTCTCTAATCTCTGCTCTTCCTTCCACACTTTGTTTATGAGTCTAAAACCTTGATTTGCAACCTGTAGGTAAATTTTTATGAAAATAAAAACCTTGTAATGCCTTGATGACTTTCTTCTACCTTGAAACCTAATCTTCAAAGGATATTCAAGCTCCAAGACACCTAGATCTACAATCACACATGTAAAGAGAAGGAAAAACTTGTTGATTTTTAGGAAATAGGTGTTTTCCTTGGTCAAACCCAATTTAGGTAATTAAACCTTTGATGAAACAATGAAACATGAACATGAAACATGAAAAATGATACCTTGAATGATGCCTTCAGATGTAAATCAACAATCTAACATAAAGTGGCCATGTAGAATGTAGATCTTGATCTTGCAAATGAATGTGAAACAATGTTTACAAATGGATCTTCAATGCTACATCACAACACTAGCTCAACAACATGATTGATGCATTATTATCTTGACATGATAATGGATCTTGAATTCTGCAACAAATGATGAAGAATTCTACCCTTGAATGCCTTGAAAATGATCTTGAATACTCTATGAAGCTCTTGTGAAGTCTTGGAATGCTTAACTCTTGATTGCTTGAGATAATATGAATGCTTAGTGAAATAGTGATTTGAGACCTTTCTTATATAGGCAATCCATCCAATGTACTGTTTATTAGATCCCAGAGGCCAACATTCATGAAATTTGAACTTAAAACCCTGATTTCCCGCTCAAAACCCTAATAAGGGGCCAAATGAGACTCATACGCCACTTGTGGCATATAGGTCCCATCTGGATAGGACTCATACACCCATGGTGGTGTATGGGTCCCACCAAGCCTTTTTAGCCAAAAAAAATCTTGAGGAGCTAAGAAATTAAGTATATTTTTTCTCTATGTCAGGATTTTGGTTGAAATAAGCCTCGAGATGCATAATATAGATTCTTAGGGGCCTATTAATGATAATATGAAGGTCATAAATACAAGAGGGCCCAAAACTCAATGTGAAGGTGTAAATAAATATACTTTACAACATTAAATTAAGGAAAAATTAGGTCTATTTAGCTTAAAAGGGCCCTAAATCCAATGTGAATATGTAAAACACATTACAACACTAGATCGAGGTGACATTAGGTCCATCTTAATGTTAATAATTCCCAAATTAAGTGAGAAAGTGTACCATATCCAAGAAGGGCGTACAATTTATGTCATTACACTTTTATAGAATACCAAGATCAATTGTACTATTATTTTGGAGCTCTCATCATGCATCTTGGGTTGATAAGATCCACACGTATAATAATTACAATAATTTAATATAGAATAAATATTGCATACCACACAAGAGATGATTGTGATCCAAGATACCCCAATGTCTAATATTTATAGAAATGGAATAAACCCTTGAGGTAGGGTAACACCATATAATAGTCCTTATGAAAGAATTGGCTCCATACTATATCTCTAAGAAATCCAAAACATAATACCATAATAAACACATTTCATTACATTGATAATCACCTCCTTTGTATAGACCATATCCTAATAACATAATGGAGGTATAAACCCAAAGAAGCCCCATAAGCACCTATTATAAATAATTACACATGTTGTCTATATAGCCCAATATAAATAACTTAAGGGATTTGTGCCACATGTTGGCATCTCCATCCACCTAAATATATTATAATATCATTTCCCTAGAATGTCATCCCTCCACATTTTTATCCCTAAAATAGTAGAATAAGCCAAATAGTATGACTATCTCAATTCATTACAAACATGACACCATGGCCATTCATCCAACCATCCATATATATCAACACATATACTCAAATTTGAGTGGAATTGACCTTTCTCTCAATTACCTAGAACACTATACAACATCACCAAGGAATTTATATGTTTCATTTCTATTGGGGTGTTGCCACAATAATGGGTTACACTTTCTGGGACATCCTAATTTTTGCCTAAAATCACATATTTTTGGAAAATATAATGATTTAAGCCTTGAAAGGTTCCATTTAAATGATTTTAATTAAAGAGGGTTTGATCAAACCCCTTAGATCAAATCCCCTTAGATAGAACCCCACTAGTTTTAAACCATACCTATAATGGAGTCTACTCTACACCTATCAAAATGTTGATAAAAAACTACTTTTGATTTACTTTTGGGGGATAAAATGAATTCATTTAAAATGTATGTTTTGTAAGTATGTAGTCCTTATTATAAGCTTCCCAAAAAGTATAATTTTAAATATGTTTAATTTGATTATTATATTTATTTGTATTTCTTGTGAATGTAGGTTTTTCAATGAACATCAAGGTCTTTGTTTCACACATACAAAAAAAATAGGAAAATAGAGAAAAATATTCTAAAAAATACATATCCTCTAGGTATTGGTGTCTTTATTCCCAAAAACAAATTGAATTCCAACACATACAAAAAAAATTATGCTCCTAATAGTACATCTATGTGTAAATTGTAATTGGTTTGACTTCAAAACTTAATTAAAAAAAATATTCAATAAAACATTATGAAACCAAATGCATCATCTAGATAGTGTTCTTTTATAACTTGCTCTAAAATTACATTTAACAATTATAATAGCATGTATTCTTATAGAGAAAATCATCATTATCAAGGAATATCACTTATATTTTGGGTTGTTCTATTGTTAGATTCACAATGATGATTTTGTTGCTAGTAAGAATAGTTATCCATCATGATTTATCAGTTAATGTTATTCAAGCCTAATAAGACATTACTACAAAACAATTCACTTTGTAGTATCAAGATAACAATATTTTCATCAATATTCAAAGTTTACATTGATGCTTTACCACCATCAACATAGGTACTTCAAACAATTATTTTACTTATAGGATCATCAAAAATTGAGTTAGATAGATATCACACTAGGTAAAAATCATAATATAACAAAATAATATACATATGTTCATGCTTATGGAAATGATAACTACTTATGCCCCTTCCATACCACAAATAAAGTGTAGGATTGTATATGTTTGGGATATTCACCACAATTCAAATTCAAAGGATGGTTTCATGACTATGGTAATATGCATATTATTATTTTTTAAATAACATCAAAGCTTACTATCTTTTAATTTATTTATTCTTGAGGGTGATCCCACAATAATGAGTCCCACTTTTTGGCCAAAGTAGGACAATGAATCGACATTTTTTACTAAAGCTCCACTTTCTGACACCTATAACAGCTAAACCGTTAAGAATTTGAAGATGATGTGAACTAGTAATTTATGATGATTTGTGTGTAGATTCTAAATATATTTTTAAAAAAATTAGAAAAAAATTGTGAATTTTCTTATGTAACTTTTCATAACTTGTTTTTTACAGTAAACAACATTTTAAAAAAGTGATGTTCATATCATTAATGCATAAATTTTTTTATAAAAAGGATAAAATTATAATTTTTTAAATATATATTTGTAACACCAATATCTAGTGCATGAAAAAAAATTCATAATTTTATGTTGCATTTTTTAATTAATTTTCAAAGTTAGAACTTAATTATAATTTGGACATAAGTGTATGTCACAACGCATAACTTGTTTCATATATATTGAAATCCAATTTATTTATTTTCCTAAAGCAAGGACATCAATATCTAATGCACCAATATTTTTTGGAAACTTTTCTTATTATTTTACTACTTTTCCACATGTGTAGAACAATGAACTTGATGTTCGGTGAAAAACCTATGTTCAGTAAAACAAAAATAAAAATATATAAAAATTATACTTGTTGGAAAGATCATTTTGAGGACTATGATCTTGCAAATTATTTTGTCAAGTTCATTCCTTTTGAAGGTCCAAACCGAGGTTTGAAACTAAAATTTTTGAGGAAATTTTGAAGCAGACATTGAAAATGGCTAGCCAAGGACCTTCGTTCAAAGGTATTCAAGGAACTTTGTTCAAAGGTATGTCGTTCCCACACAAAAAAAATAGAAAAAAAACTTCATTTGAAGGTCCCTTTTCATTCCTTTTCTAGAAAATTCTATATTTTTTTCCATTTTTGGAAATTACCTTCAAATGAAGGTACCTTCGTTTGAAAAAAAACCTTTGAATGAAGGTTTTTTTGGTAATACAAGGGTATCCCCATTGCACTTAGTACAATTACGACCCAACCCAACGATTCCAACCACACCTTGCATCAGACTTACTTTTATGTCGAGTTGGGGTATGAAATGAAGGTGTTTTAAAGTTTTTACTTGCATCCAAGATTAAAAAAAATGATGAGACAATTTGGGATCAATTTATTATGGGATTGTTGGAAATAGGATGCCATTTAATTGCAAATCCTAAACATTAATTATTTCATGTATCTCCTAGATTCTTGGAATGTGTTAAACAACACTAAGATTAGGATGAGATTAATATTTGATGAAATGATCATGATTATTGAAATTTGTAATTAATTCTAAATGTAACAAGCATGTGAGGGCATCCATAGTGAGTTCCTAAATAATAGGGGCACATGGGGCACCCACATGGTAAGGTGACACTCACCTTGTGTTCAATTAACTATACAGAGTAATAGTTAATGTTACCTAATTTTCACCCTCAGGCTCAATCAGGCAAGGCATCTATGTTGCAGGTGTTCATAAGGGCCAAATGGGATATTTCCATTGAGGGTTAGTTCAGGCATCTAATGACATTTTGCAGGGGAGCTCAGTTGAAAAGCATGCCTTAATCAAATTGACATATTTTTCCTTTAAGGAGAAAGTCGGCAAGACCCTCCTACTGTCTGGTCGATTGACTGTTTTGATTCATTCCATCTTGAGCAGGTCGCTGAGACCTGGCTTCTGTCATGCCGAATGAGCCTGCAGAGCCTATCGCTGTGACAGGAAGGGGTCGCTATGACCTCTTATCACATGGATTTCTTTGGCCGATAGGCCATTCAATCATCGTTCGCCGAGACTTATGGCAACCACGGGCTTCAGCCTAGCAAAGAGAGCTCGCTGAGAAGTCCTAGCGAAGCCAATAGGTCTCCCCGAACAATCAAAAGGAATCAAGTTCGGGACAACTCTGGCCGACAAGAGGTCTCCTCGGCACAAAGAAAAGAGGGCCCTCGGTATGTCTAGGGGATCTCATTGAGATGTCTCGGCGATCACAAGAGGTCTCCCTGAAACGAAACAGAGCTCGACAAGAGGCAAAGGGCTCGACAAAAGGAATAAAGTCACCGAAAGCAGAGAGTCACCCCAATGGGAAGCAGCTCACCAAAAGGAAGAAAGTCGCCAAGATGTCTCGGCGACTGGCTGAGGCCTCGCCGAGAGTAAGTGATATTGCCCTGAGGTCTTGCCGACACCAGGAGGTCTTGGCGACATGGAAGGTATCGTCGGCAAAGGTCTCACTGACCAGTGGAGCCTCCCAAATGAAAAGCAGTTTTGGCCAAAGGATAGGGGTCTCGGCAAAATGTTTTATCGAGATGGAGATATCTCCCTGACTGAAGGATAAAGGGAAGGGGCCTTGATACGTTTGTCTTTGGCAGGAGTCTTTCCAATCATGAAATACTTCACCGAGAGCATTGGATATCAATGTAGGGTCATGCCGAAGTGTAGATGTCTTGCCGACAGTAAAGGGAGCTCGGCGGATGATGTTGGTTTCAGCGAAAGATGGTGGGATCGCCGTCATGTCTCAGTGACACGAATATCTTGTTGATGCCGAAGGAACTTGAAGAGAAAAAGGAGGTTGGCAAGACATCTTCCTGAAAGGAAGGATCTTCGATGTAGCGCCCGACAGTCGGAGTGATGTCTTACCAACAGGGAGTGGTCTCGGTGATGAAAATGATATCGGCATGACTAACAAGGCCCACTGTAACCTCTCGCCGATGAATGTTTCTCTTGCCGAAGTGAAACAAAGTAAGCCCTCACCAAAGCAAGGTGCCTTCGGCACAACCTCTTTCCGATAAAGCGATGTCCTACCGACAGGGAACCAACCGAAGTCTCCCTGACCTGAGGAAGTCTTGCCAACTCTGGAGCATGGCGATAGGATAATGAGGCTTCAGTGAGAGGTCTCACAAGCACACAGATGTCTCACCGAGGAATGAAGAGCCCGACGATGGGTTGAAGTGAGCTCAGAGAATGAAAAGGAGGTCGGTGAGATGTCTCGCCGACCGAGCAGGTTCTGGCCGAAGTGAATAGGGGCTCGCTAAGGGGTTGAAGGCATCGTCGTAGCATCCTACTGACCTGAAGGGGTCTTACCGATACAAAGTGAACTCAGGCGTCGCTATGACTCTTGCCAATGATAGTGAGTTATGCTGATGACTGCAGAAAAGCATAATCGCATAGGGGAGACACAATTAGGTGTCTCACCAACATGCGATTCTGGTGATGAGCTCGTGACCGCCCGAGACAGCTTGCGTGGCAACTTGACCAACAGAAAGAAAAATCAACAAAATGTGAATCAACGTGTGTCTGTTCTGGACTCTGGAGCATTCAAGGCGCTCAACAGGGGATTTCAGTAGGTGGACACGAGGATCAAAAATGAATGTGGTGGTTGCTGCTAAAGATCTAAGGGCTTCTCCAAGGGCAATCTTTCACACCAACATGAACAACAGGACATGCAGGGTGTAGCATTAACTACATCAAAAAATCTAAGGATAGATCTTTCGGAGACCTATATTTTGTAAGCCCTAAGGGGCCGCGA
Organism: Sequoia sempervirens; assembly: GCA_007258455.2. NCBI lineage: Eukaryota > Viridiplantae > Streptophyta > Pinopsida > Cupressales > Cupressaceae > Sequoia > Sequoia sempervirens. The sequence goes on along the minus strand of VDFB02383146.1, from coordinate 47,900 downwards.
TCTTTTTTGTATATAAGGCATTTTTTGCCTTTTTGTAAATAGTTCTGATGTATGCTTTTCTGAAGTCTGTGTCTTCTATAGTCCTCTCTTGGATTAGCAGAATTTTGTAACTCATCTTGGAGCATGTTATATAAAGCTTACCTTCATTACTTTTAATGTTCGGATTTCCATCTTGTTCCTGTAGAGTGTTGTGCATTTCAGGTTCATGATCAAGTTATTTTTGTGAATTTCTTTCATTCCTTCATAACTTTATCTTGTGTTTCGTTGCCTTCCTTTGCAAAAGTATCATTATACAAATTACAAATTGTGTTCACTTAGTCACACAGGGATTCTAGTCTGTGAAAATCTTTCTTTCCTCTCCAGAAAAAGCATGTGAATCAAACATGTTTGTAAAATGTTAGTGTAAGGCTTACAGAATTTAATGTGTAATCTTATGTCCATCGTTAGTATTCAGGTGTAAATTGAGTATCTCATGGTTCCTATAATTTCGGTGTATCACCTTAGGATTTAGCTTTATTTTATGCATTCCTTCTCCCTTTTCCTTCCTGGATCATTAGTTTAGGTGATACCCAAAGGAAGTCGGCCTTCTCCAGAGGTTCACTTCAACCATAGGTGACCCACAGCCTTGGAGTGATCCCATGTTGCTCTAGAATGCTCAGTTTCTTGTAAACTTTGCACAGGGTGCAATTCTAGGTGACAACAGTTTCTGGCACACCCGGTGGGACTGTGAACTGCTTCTCAGTTCATGTTTAGACAATTTATTGCATGCTGTTTGGTGTGTACAGTAGTATTTTCTGCCTTTGGAGGCAATTTTTTTTAAACATACCTAGTGACTCCAAGTCTGAAGTATCTGGTTTCAGCAATCTAAGTGTTGGTTTCATGATAGTATGTCTTACCATTCACCATTTCATGAAGGTATGGTGCCTGCATCTTTTTATCAGTCATACCCTATTCAAGATACCGCTAGTTTTACTCAAAATAGCTATGTAACAACAGGTTACCAGCAAGCTCAATTGGCCTACCACCCACCCACCCCTGCACAAGTTCAGCAGCGGCATGCTTATGCTCATCAACAACCCCAGGAGGGTTATTTTATCTCCAATTAGCAAATTTGTTCTTCATATGAGCCTCAAAATTTAGATGAAATGAGTATAGATAATATGTCTTTATATTTCCAAAAGCAGTGTAAAGAAATTGAAAATTAGCAGGAGGTCAATAGGCAGCAGGAGGAGCTTGCTTATCAAGCTTATATTCATCAGCAGGAAGTTGAGACACAAAGAGGATCCCATTTCATACAAGAATTTCAGCAAAGGCAGTCTAACTCTCCTGAAGAGCAACTTTCTCAAGTGCCCCAATCAGCTGCTTCCTTTTCAAATCCTTTCTTTGAGGAAGGACTTCACTACACGAGATTCAATGTTCCAGGCTTTGAATAGAATGAAACTTCTGTCGAAAAGAAAGCAGAGGAGGAGAAACTTATTGATCAGGATGATTTAATCCTCTGGGAGAAGATTAAGAATGTGAATCCTTTGCATTTAGCCATTAAGTGTTATCAATTGCAGCAGCAAAGGATTGAGCAGCAAGAGGACACTTGTTCCAAAGAATCCTTGACTGTTCTAACCGATCAGCAAGATCAACAAAGTAAGTCTTCTAATTCTTCAATTAAGCTCCCTAAGTTTGAAATTCCAAATTTTAGGAGTTATCATCTAGTGCAAAAGCTTGCAGTTGAGGAAACTCAGTCCATTATCCCTCAAGAGCAGTCTTTTCAATTGCAAAGTCAGCCTAGTGACAAGATAAAGCAAGTTTTTGAGGTGGATAAAACTCTTTTGGGTATTGATACATTTGAGCATGAAGTTCAAAATGAAAAATCAGGGTTGTTACAAGTGATTAATGAGTAGGGCCAGTTAGGAAAATAGAGTTCTAAACAAGAAATGACAGGTGAATATGGAGTTATGTCATATTCATCTAATGAGCTTCCTAGTTTTGTTGAACAGAGTGATGAAACCCTGATTAGTTTGTTTTCCGAGCTTCCTGGTTGTGATAATGGGGTTGAAAAAAGCATGTCTAAACAACCATCAATTATAGGGTTTCAACAGCAAAAAGGTGATAACACCAATGACGAGGTGTTCTTCCATCAAGTTGAGCATGATCAACAAAAGTGTGTCTTGAAGGATCATACAGATGCAATAGAGTAGAAACTTATCTTCCCTCAAGAGTGTCATCCTGAGGAAAACAATAGTCCTCTTATCATTAAGGGGACTGGTATTGTGCAAAATGATGAGGATTTGTTCTAGGATGATCTAGAGATTTTCATTTCAAGCTTGGATTATAAACAACCTTTTAGTGAAGCGCATCAAGTAGATATCAGTATATCAAATGAAAAAGAGCCTGTACCTCAAGCCCTCACCGATTTACTTGATGAGCTTCCGGATTTTATGGAGGGGACTGAAGGAAAATTTATGATAAAATCCCTAATGCCAAATGTTAGTCAACATACTGAGGGGTATGATGGTGGTGTGTTGATCAATATGCAAAAAATCCAAGACAATCATGACTTGACAGCATTTGACCAATTTGATAGGGTGAATGAAGCGGACATTTCATTGACCTCTGAGCCAATTCATTCAAATGAGATTATCATTGTGAAAAACAGAGAAGAAGCAAATTTTCACAAGCAAATCAGCATTAAGAGCAAAGGGTTTATCCTTTCCAAAGGATGCCCAATTAAAGATTTGATTAATAGAGTGCCAAGGATAGTAGAGTGTGCCATTGTTCCAGAAAAATTTGATGCAGTTACTACTTTGGAACAACAGGATATATCCACTTATCCATTTGTAGACATCAGTTTTCACGATCAATTTGAAATGGTAAGTGGATTTATCTTTGTTTTTCCAAGTGTCCTGCAATTAGTATGGGCATTTTCTCTCTTTTATCATGCTTTCTCTGCAAGTCGTCAACTTGCAATTCATCTTTTATTAGTCAGGAGGGGTAGTTATTTCACAGAGCCGGTGAATGGTTTTGTTTGACCAGCTTCTTTACTGGTTAGTGTAGGGTAGGTTTAGTTGCATTTTTCAATTCCCTAAGTGCTATCCCAGCACAGTTAGATAGTTTTCCCTTCTATAGTTTCATGTTTTCAATAAATGTCTGAGTCATCTGTTTCTTGAGTCACAAATATGTTACAATGTACAAAGTTGTTCCAAGCTTGTTCCATATTTTTTTCAATGACTCTGTGCCCAATGGATAAGCCTAGACTACTAGTCTTCATGTTTAGTAGGCAAGCATCCAGCAAAGGTCGCCAAAAATATTACCTAATTTTCACCCTCAGGCTCAATCAGGCAAGGCATCTATGTTGCAGGTGTTCATAAGGGCCAATGGGATATTTCCATTGAGGGTTAGTTCAGGCATCTAATGACATTTTACAGGGAGCTCAGTTGAAAAGCATGCCTTAATCAAATTGACATATTTTTCCTTTAAGGAGAAATTCGGAAAACCCTCCTATCGTTTGGTCAACTAACTATTTTGATTCATTCCATCTTGAGCAGGTCACTGAGACCTGGCTTCTGCCATGCCAAATGAGCCTGTAGAGCCTATCGCTGTGATAGGAAGGGGTCACTATGACCTCTTATTGCATGGATTTCTTTGGCCGATAGGCCATTCAATCATCGTTCGCCAAGACTTATGGCGACCATGAGCTTCGGCCTAGCAAAGAGAGCTCACTGAGAAGTCCCAACGAAGCCAATAGGTCTCCTCGAACAATCAAAAGGAATCAAGTTCAGGACAACTTTGGCCAACAAGAGGTCTCCTCGGCACAAAGAAAAGAGGGCCCTCGGTATGTCTAGGGGATCTCGCTGAGATGTCTCGACGATCACAAGAGGTCTCCCCGAAACGAAACAGAGCTCGGCAAGAGGCAAAGGGCTCGACAAAAGGAAGAAAGTCGCTGAAAGAAGAGAGTCACCCCGATGGGAAGCAGCTCACCAAAAGGAAAAAAGTTTCCAAGATGTCTCAACAACTGGCCGAGGCCTCACCAAGAGTAAGTGATATCACCCTAAGGTCTTGCCAACACCGGGAGGTCTTGGCGACATGGAAGGTATCATCAGCAAAGGTCTCACCGACTAGTGGAGCCTCCCAAATGAAAAGCAGTTTCGGCCAAAGGATAGGGGTCTCGGCGAAATGTTTTGCCGTGATGGAGATATCTCCCCGACTGAAGGATAAAGGGAAGGGGCCTTGATATGTTTGTCTTCGGTAGGAGTCTCGCCGATCATGAAAGACTTCACCGAGAGCATTGGATATCGGTGTAGGGTCATGCCGAAGTGTAGATGTCTCACCGACAGCAAAGGGAGCTTGGCGGATGATGTTGGTTTTGGTGAAAGATGGTGGGATCGCCGTGATGTCTCAACGACATATGAATATCTTGCCGATGCTGAAGGAACCTGTAGAGAAAAAGGAGGTCAACAAGACGTCTTCCCGAAAGGAAGGATCTTCGATGTAGCGCCCGACCGTCGGAGTGATGTCTTACCGACAGGGAGTGGTCTCGGTGAAGAAAATGATATCAGCATGACTAACAAGGCCCGCTGTAACCTCTCACCGATGAATGTTTCTCTTGCCGAAGTGAAACGAAGTAAGCCCTTGCCAAAGCAAGGTGCCTTTGGCACAACCTCTTGCTGATAAAGCAATGTCCTACCGACAGGGAACCAACCGAAGTCTCCCTGACCCAAGGAAGTCTCGCCGACTCTGGAGCATGGCGATAGGATAATGAGGCTTTGGTGAGAGGTCTCATAGGTACACAGATGTCTCGCCGAGGAATGAAGAGCCTGACAATGGGTTGAAGTGAGCTTAGAGAATGAAAAGGAGGTCAGTGAGATGTCTCACCGACTGAGCAGGTTCTGGCCAAAGTGAATAGGGGCTCGCTAAGGGGTTGAAGGCATCGTCGTAGTGTCCTACTGACCCGAAGGGGTCTTACCGATACAAAGTGAACTCAGGGCGACGCTATGACTCTTGCCAATGATAGTGAGTTACGCCGATGACTGCAGAAAAGCATAATCACATCGGGGAGACACAATTAGGTGTCTCACCGACATGCGATTGTGGTGATGAGCTCGTGACCGCCTAAGACAACTTGCGTGGCAACTTGACCAATAGAAAGAAAAATCAACAAAATGTGAATCGTGTGTCTATTCTGGACTTTGGAGCATTCAAGGCACTCAACAGGGGATTTCAGTAAGTGGACACGAGGATCAGAAATGAATGCGGTGGTTGCTGCTAAAGATCTGAGGGCTTCTCCAAGGGCGATCTTTCACACCGACATGAACAACAAGACATGCAGGGTGCAGCATTAACTACATCAAAAAATCTGAGGATAGATCTTTTGGAGACCAATATTTTGTAAGCCCAAAGGGGTCGCAATCTTTTTTGTATATAAGGCATTTTTTGCCTTTTTGTAAATAGTTCTGATGTATGCTTTTCTGAAGTCTGTGACTTCTACAGTCCTCTCTCAGATTAGCAGAATTTTGTAACTCATCTTGGAGCATGTTATATAAAGCTTACCTTGATTACTTTTGATGTTCGGATTTCCATCTTGTTCCTACAGAGTGTTGTGCATTTTAGGTTCATGATCAAGTTATTTTTGTGAATTTATTTCATTCCTTCATAACTTTATCTTGTGTTTCGTGCCTTCCTTTGCAAAAGTATCATTATACAAATTACAAATTGTGTTCACTTAGTCACACAGGGATTCTAGTCTGTGAAAATCTTTCTTTCCTCTCCAGAAAAAGTGTGTGAAACAAACCTGTTTGTAAAACGTTAGTGTAAGGCTTACAGAATTTGATGTGTAATCTTATGTCCATCGTCAGTATTCAGGTGTAAATTGAGTATCTCATGGTTCCTATAATTTTGGTGTATCACCTTAGGATTTAGCTTTATTTTATGCATTCCTTCTCCCTTTTCCTTCCTGGATCATTAGTTTAGGTGATACCCAAAGGAAGTCGGCCTTCTCCGGAGGTTCACTTCAACCATATGTGACCCACAGCCTTGGAGTGATCCCATGTTGCTCTAGAATGCTCAGTTTCTTGTAAAATTTGCACAGGGTGCAATTCTAGGTGACAACTTAACACTTTTGAATGCATGTAAAGATCCTAGGAGTTAGGGTTTTATGTTTGCATGCTTGAAGTTCAGTTCAGTTCAGTTCAGATCAGCTCAATTATGGTTCAGTTGTCTTCAGTTAGTTTTAGTTGTATGTTAGTTAACTTCAATTAACTTGGAATGCATGGCTAATAACATTGAGTTGTATGATAGATAACAGGGACTACCTCCAGTTAATAGGGGATGACCATTCTTGCATGAATGGTGTTGAGTAAATGTTTCAGTTAACTAGAAATCACTTGAAGCCAACTTGGGCGCCCAAGATGCTTTCTTGGATTTACCTCTCTTGCATGATAAGATATTTCGAAAGGCTCAATTAAGTCGGATTACTTATGGGTGCCAACTTTGAGGAAGAGCTTTGGAATTATCACCAAAGTGAAGGATGAGTTGTAGCTTCAGTTTGGGACACCCAAATGCATGAAGCACATGTTGTAAGCTTTAGTCTTCATAGAATAACTCAACTTGAAACAATATGGCGTACCTTTTCAAGGGCTTGAGCTTGTAATTATCACCTTTTGGAGATTACAAGGTTACATATTGTCTCTATATCTCATTCAAGTTGAAGAGAATTTTCATAATTGTTATTTGCAGGTGTGAAGAAGATTGGTAAAGACAAAATAAGCATTCTCAAGCAAGAATTGGAGCTATTGTATTTCAGAGATTGAATAATAGAATAATTATTGGTGGATTTTTTTCTCGAAAGGGTTTCTCCACATTATATCTTGTGTAATCTTTCTAATATCCTATCTAGTTCTTCTATCAACTTATGTCTACATTCTACAACAATAAAATGGATTAATCAAGATAATCACCCACAAATAATATATGTAACAAAGAAAAAGCTTACAGATCAGCAATATTAAAGTTTTACAGAGTATTAAGCTAAGAAAACACCTCATTTTTCAACATTTGGTATCAGAGCTGAGGTTGGGTAGAGTATTGGGACACTTTTCTCTTAAAGTTTGAAGGATTTATTGGCTTAGTGGGAGCTCTTATTATTTTAGTAATTTGCTGATTTTGGAATTAAGTTTTTTGTTACAATGAATTCAAGGTTAGCTATTGAAAGGTTCAATGGTTCTAACTATGAAATGTGAAAATTAAAAATGGAAGATCTTCTTGAAGAAAGAGATCGGCGGTTAGCAGTTAATATTGAGACAAAGACACCTACAACTATGTCAGATGAAGATTGGGCTAAGTTAGATAAAAAGGAAAGAGGAACAATTAGATTGTGTCTTGCTGATGTTGTTCTTTTAAATGTTTCAGTGGAAACTAGTGCATATAAATTGTGGAAAAGAATAGGAGACATTTATCAAACAAAGAGTCTAAAAAATAATTTGTATCTGAAAAGGAAATTATATTCATTGAAAATGAAAGATGGTGATTTAGTAGCACAACATTTAAATACTTTCAATTTAATTCTCAGTCAGTTAGCATCTGTAGATGTAAAGCTTGAGGATGAGGATAAGTGCATTTTATTGCTTTGCTCTTTACCAGATTCTTGGGAAAATCTAATAGTTGCAATTAGTGGTAATGGTGCAGATCCAAAGATGGGCAACATCATTCCTACTCTCCTATCAGAGGAGATGAGGAGGAAATCTAAAACTGGCTCCCAAGATGCCTTGTTTATAAGAGGTAGGCCTAAAGAGAAGGAATCTAAAGCAGACAAGAAAGGAAAGGGTAAGTCTAAAGGATGGTCATAAACCCCTAGTAAGAGTAAGGTAAAGTGTTGGAATTGTGGAAAACCTAGACATATTAAAAAAGGATTGTAAGAGCAAGAAGAAGAGTATTGATGCTTCTACAGAAAAATATGATGATAGTAATGATGCATTAGTCATTTCTTCTAATACTGTTGTTGATAACTCTTTGCTTCTTGATTCAAGTTGCTCCTATCATATGACTCTTAGAAAGGAGTGGTTCTCTAAGTATACTGCATATGATGGAGGAGATGTCTTCTTTGGAGACAACAGCACAACAAAAGTTGTTGGCAAAGGAGAGGTAAAATTGTGTTTCAGTGATGGTAGTGTTAAGACCCTTAATGATGTTTTACATATTCCATGACTTGCAAGGAATCTACTTTCTTTCTCTAAGTTTAATGATTATGGAATGCATGTGACATTTGACAAAGGTGGTTGTAGATTGGTGAAAGGGAATATGGTGGTTGCTAAAGGATCTTGGATTGGGATTTGTTTAAGCTGAATACCTCCAATGTAAATATTTTATCAAATTTAATTGAAGCTAAAAATACATGTATGTTATGGCACCATAGATTGGGCCATATAGGTGAAAAAGGTCTTAGGAACATTCTTAATAAAAATTTGGTTGTTGGTATTCCTAATTATAATATTGGAAAAAATGACTTTTGTGAGCACTGTGTGTTTGGAAAGCAATCTAGATCTAAATTTCCTAGTGGTACAAATAGAGCTAAAAGATTATTAGAGATTATTCACTCAAATGTAATGGGTCCTATGGATATTGACTCTATTGGAAAATCTAGATACTATGTCACATTTATTGATGATGTCTCAAGATAAACTTGGATATATTTTATACATAACAAATCTGATGTGTTTAATAAGTTTAAGGAATTTAAGGCTTTGGTTGAGAAACAATCAAATCATAAGATAAAAGTGTTGAGATTAGATAATGGTGGTGAGTATTGTTCTAAGGAATTTGATGATTATTGTAAGCATGCAGGAATAGTGAGACAAAAAACTACTCCATAGACACCTCAACAAAATGGAGTAGAAGAAAGGATGAATTGAACCTTAATGGAAAGAGCTAGGAGTATGTTAAGTAGTGCTAAGCTTGAATGGTCCTTATGGGCTGAAGCGGTATGTACTTCTTGTTTTTTAATCAATAGATCCCCTAGTTCATCTATTGAATATAAAACTCCTTATGAGATGTGGTTAGGTAAGAAACCTAGTGTTGCAAATTTAAAGATCTTTGGTTGTGAGGATTTTGTTCATGTGCCTCAAGAAAAGAGATCTAAATTGGATCCTAAAGCACATAAATGCATATTCATAGGTTATGGTGAAAATGTAAAAGGTTACAAGATTTGGAATCCACTAACAAGAAAATTTTCTTTATCTAGAGATGTTATTTTTAGGGAATTTAGAGCTTATTCAGGAGAAGAACAACCAAAGGAGAAGGATACTTCTCGAACAGTGCATTTTGAGACAAATACTGAGAAGCAACAAGATGCACATGTTGAAGAACAAGTGGATGAATTGGAAGAAGAGAGTTCAGAGAGTTCTTCTGAAATAGAGGCTCAACATGAGCATATTGAGGAACAAGAAGAAACTCCTTTGAGGAGATCCACAAGAAAATGGAATCCTGTTGATATGTATAGCCCACCTAATTTTCATTGTATTTTTGCTTTAATGAGTACTAATGATGAACCCAGGTCTTATAGGGAAGCTTTTTCCTAGACGAGAACAAGCTTTGGTCACAAGCTATGCATGAGGAAATGGAATCCTTGGATACTTGTGACACTTGGGATCTTGAGAGTTTTCCCAAAGATAGAAAGGCCATTGGTTGTAAATGGATCTTTAAAAAGAAGATTGGTGCAAATGGTAATCTCAAAAGGTACAAGGATAGATTAGTAGCCAAGGGCTACTCCCGGAGAGAGGGAGTTGACTTTAATGAAATCTTCTCTCCTGTTGCTAAATTAACTTCTATTAGATTCTTTTTATCTATTGTTGCTACTTATGATTTTGAAATTGAGCAAATGGATGCGAAAACTCTTTTTTGCATGGGAATCTTGATGAGGAGATTTATATGAAGCAACCTGAAGATTTTGTTGTAAAAGGAAAAGAAGAATTGGTTTGCAAGTTAAAGAGATCTTTATATGGATTGAAACAGTCACCTAAAATGTGGTACCAGAAGTTTGATGCTTTTGCATTAAAAATTAGTTATGTTAGGAGTGAGGAAGATCATTGTGTTTACATAAAAATTATTGATGATCAACTTTTAATTATTATCTTGTATGTTGATGACATGTTGTTTATTGGTTGGTAACAACAAGGTAATGATCAGAGAATTGAAAGCACAACTCTCGAGCACATTTGAGATGAAAGATCTAGGGGCTGCAAAATATATCCTTGGTATGGAGATCAGTAGAGATAGAGGTAATAGAAACCTTTGCTTAAGTCAAAGTAATTATGTTGATACTATTTTGAAAAGATTTAACATGTAGGACAGTAAACTAGTTAATATTTCTTTACCAGTTGGCACGAAGCTAAGTTTAGATATGAGTCCTAAATCTGATTTTGATTTTGAGGAAATGTCTGAAATTTCGTATGCTAGTGCAATTGGTAGTTTAATGTATGCAATGGTCTGTACGAGACCAGATATAGCACAAGTAGTGGGAGTTCTTAGTAGGTTTATGTCTAACCCTGGTAAAGAACATTAGACTTATGTTAAGAGGGTGTTTAGATATTTGCGAGGGACTTTAGATTACTGTTTAGTTTATCATGGTTCTAATAATATTAATATTATGAATAGATCATTGGACATACAAGGGTTTGTTGATTTAGATTGGGCAGGAGATCTGGACAGTTGGAGGTCAACAAGTGGTTATGTGTATACTTTGTTTGGAGTTGCGGTTAGTTGGATGAGTAAGAGGCAGTCCACGGTTGTGTTAGAATTGGCTATGGATGCCAAGATCTATGGAACAAATGGAAAGCACAAAAGAGAGATGAATATGACAAGAATAAATTTTATTCAATGTCAATGATATGAGATGATTTTACAATGAGAGAGACCCCTTGGTTATATAGCCAAGGTGAGATGCAAGATGTCATAGGATTATGACAAGTTTCTTAATCATATGGCATGAGACAACTAATCACACTTACCTAGGTTCACATGCAGTAGTTTTCAAAAGATAAGATAACAACTAATGAAAACTAACACCTTCTAGAGAGATTCCTTCCTAGGACCTAAGTAAACGTAACATGTGTAAATAAGTCCCCTAGTAATGAATGAACTAGGTACAAGACTTTATTTACACCAACACCCCCCCTTAAGTGCAACTTAGGGAGTAGCAAATTATTATGCAAATGACACAAAGATGATGATGGGTCTTGGCTACTAGGCCATTTTAGGTACCCATGTACATATACAATGCAAATGAAATGCAATCTATAACAAACAAAGAAAAGGAGAAAACCCTGTGGGACAAAACTCCTCCCCAAAACAGAGATGAAATACAAAATAGAAATGCTCTCAATGATGAATGAGAAGGTAAGAACCCTATGTGAGGAAAAATACCCCCCCATAAGAGAGAAGTAGAAGAGAGACAAGGTTTCCCCCCCTTAATGTTGAGTCTCCTACAATGATGGTAGAAGCTTGACATTGAATGCTGAAGATGATCCAATTTTGTCGAACAACATTCCTCCCCTTAGGAAGAAACAAAACCATGGATGTATCCAGGATGTCAGGAATATGGATGATGTATGATGTCTCTGAAGCATGCTCAAGTGTCTCCATGTCAATGCTAAAAGCTGACACACATCAAACAAGTGTTCTAGGCCACACTACTAAAGAGGACAATCCATAATCTAGTAAAGACTGATGTAGAACATAATCCAAAGATGATGATATCCCCTTTGAAGACAAAGAAGCCTCCTCCAAATGTTGTCCAAAAGTATCCATAGTCACACCAAACTACAAAGAATGATCATGTAGAGAATGAACAAGAGGGTCAAAGTGTTCCCTCACAACAGCTGAAGAAGGTTCTTCTCCATCAAAGAGAAGATGAATGTCATTAATGGTGTCCTCCAAATCTGCAAGATGAGACTCCACAAACAAGTTTGAAATACCTATGAGGAAGTCATCCAAAGTAGCCATATCTGAAAGACTACGTATGTCCTACTACACTAAATCACAAGGAGCCAAAATTGTTGAATCATAAGTATCATCAGCTACAATAGTAGATGGAGGAGATAGAATGCATGGCTCAAGGACTGGATCTGATGTGAGAATTCACAAGTTCAAAAATCCAAATGTCTCCTCAGAATCATGGTTCATGCTAACAGCCGAAGGAACAATGTCATCATCAGAAGCAAACTGTGCAAAGGTATACAACTGAGATGAATGATCAACCACCCCAGTAGCAATGATCTCTCTAGTCTCCAAGTCTCGAATGATGACAAAATTGGGTGTGAACTCCACAATTCTCCCATCTCCACCATGTGTAATCTAATATATGGAAAGAATATTGTTCATCAAATGAGGAACACACAAGACATCCTAAAAAGTGTTATCCCCAAAACTAATAGATTTGTTCCTTGTTACAGTCATGTATGTATTGTTTCCCATCAAGATAGGAGACATAGTACAAGGCTGAAATGAAGAGATTATAGTCTATGAAGATGCCATATGATGAGATGCTCCTAAATCTAGAAGCCATCTCCCTGATCCTGGACCTGAAAGAGCACAAAGAGATTGTCCTTTACTTCCTGATGTAGATGCTTAACCTTTGTCCTTTTTAGACTGTTTTGAAGTAGAAGGAGAAGAAGATGATTCAGACATTCTAGAAGGAAAAATAAATGTGATTCCTTTTGAGAATATTTTTCAACTCATCAATATCCTTCTTATAACAATAATGTTCTTCATGTCCATCCTTCTTGCAATATGCACAAAAAGGCCTCTCCTTCTTAGATGATTCTCCTTTTGAGGATGAGGATTATGATTCTTTATGTGGCTTGTTCTTTTTCTTCTTTTGCTTCTTATCAAGATTCCCTGATTCTTTCTATCCCTTAGACTCACTAGCCACCAATGCTTGTGACTTGGAAGACTTGATTAGACCCATGTTCATTAACTTAGCTTCCTCTTGGATTAGGAGATTTGCAAAGTCATAAAACTTAGGATCAACATATGATGCTCCCATAGAAAGTCAATGGATGTGAAAACCAGAAACAAACACTAAATACTCAAGACCAAGCTTAGATAACACATTCAGAATCAACTGTAAATCCTCTTTTTCAATACTGCATTCTTTCAGTTGTATTCTTAGTTGCTTGATTTTGGAGATGTAGTCTTGGATGTGGTCAAAACATTTTGGATCAAGATTCATCAAATCATTATCAATCTGATAACCTCTAAGCTTATCTATTTTACCATACAATTTTTCAAAAGTCTCCCATGCCTCTTTAGGTGTATTGCATGATTCAATATGAAATTGAAAATCAAATGAGACTAATGAACATATGCATCCAAGTATTTTCTCATGATCAATCTCCCACCTTGCCAATTCTTTAGCATCAATAGGTTTTTGAATTATGTCCTTTAGATGACCTATTAGACCTTTCATCATGAGATAGATCCATACTGATTTTCTCCATGTAGCATAATTATGTGGATTTAGGAGTTCAATTAGAGATTTCCCCATTACAATCTAACACAAACCAAGCAAAAGAATGCAAGCAACCACTACAAGATTACCCCCCCAAATTACTCAATCATGAAACTCCCCAAGCAATATCTGATTTGGCACTTTATATTTAGTGCGTTTATAGTTGTCACTTTCCAAAAATAGCGAAGTGGTCTTTGATCTTGGTACATGCAAATGTCAAAATAGGCCACATAATAAAGTACAATTTTTGGTACAAAATGAGATCAATATGATCATACCACTGGGAATTACATGAAAAATCATACACTTTCAAAAAAAAAATGCACCCAAAAATGTTACCGTAGGAGCAAGATATGAGCTCCCGAACTTCCCAAAATGAGGACAAAGCAACAACACCTGTGAGAATCTAAAATTTTTGGAAAAACCAGGAACCAAAACTAGAAATTGATTGCACCACTATGTGAAGCACGAAAAATTAGCCCAAATAAAAAAAATTGCTTGAAAAAAGGAGTCAAAATGACCAAGTTATGAAGCTTCAAAGTTTTCCTTCAAAAATCAAAATGCAAACCAAAAGGGGGTAGAAAATTTATTAAGAGGTTGTTGACGTGGTACTGATGTCAACAATCCACGCGATTAAATCTGACAGCTGCACGACTGTCAAAACAAAATATTCACCCTCCAAGGAATATGCTCTGTTTCGCGAGGTTAACTTTGACATCTATTTAGCCGTCAAGAGTCAGACGGAACCCTGTGCAGTACCATGGTCACCAGTTGAATATTCATGTGGAATATTCTATGCCTGCATTTTATATTGATGCCAGAATTTTATTTATTGCCAGTTATTCAAAGCTTTCGCTGGCTTTTTGAATAGAAGTCTGCCGAATGAAGAGGGCATGGGACCCATGTGCCCATGTGGTGGACTGTGGTGGGGGTGGCAGGTACACCAATACCCTACATTGACAAGTTTGTGGTACTATGTATTGAGACCAAAAAATGTCCGTAGAATCTCTGCTTTTTCTTTTGATTTTTCAAATAAATTTTTCTTACAATGATTTTTCAAATAAACTTTTTACAAAAAAAACATTGATCGATATTTTTCAAAAAATTTCTAAAAAATTTTTAGAAAATTTCAAACGGATTTAAATATGTAAAATTGTACCAACCATAATAATGGCGATTTGGGGGCCATATGACTCTTTGAGCAAATTTTTTTTGCCTCACCAAACAATTTGCTCTAATTTGGACTATTTGATAGTCGATCTTAGGGTTTTTGGCCCTTTTGGATGCGATAGCAAGGTCAAATTTGACCCAAAATGCTCAAAAAATGCAACTACCTTCTAGATCTGGCAACCACTCTTCAGCTTAAAATCCTCATAGATTTGGCCTCATATGTCCAATTTGGACGAAACAAAAGGAAATTTTGACTTTCTCAAACCTTCCAGATGCAATGGTGAGCTTAGATTTGCATCAACAAGCTTTGATTTGAACCTGCAACAAAGAGCCAAAAAGGGAACACCCCCAAATCTGGTATCTCTCTTCAGAAAAAGACTCTCCAATGGCACCCAACCTGCTCTAATACCATGTTAGAATTGGCTACGGATGCCAAGATCTATGGACCAAATGGAAAGCACAAAAGAGAGATGAATATGACAAGAATAAATTGTATTCAATGTCAATGATATGAGATGATTTGAGATGATTGTCTAATGAGAGATACCCCTTGGTTATATAGCCAAGGTGAGAGATGCAAGATTTCATAGGATTATGACAAGTGTCTTAATCATATGACATGAGACAACTAATCACACTTACCTAGGTTCACATGTAGTAGTTTTTAAAAGATAAGACGTTGAAGGGTAGGGGTTGGGCCTTGGACCATCTAATAAAGAAGGGGGAGGGTTTGGCCTTCTTCAGGCCTACTTTGTTCTTGACTTCGGTATGGGCTCGTTCTGATGAAGAAGACGAGCGGCATCCCCTTGCTCCTTGGCGCTTCGTGGGGCCGAGTGATCTAGGAGAATGGATCTTGAAATTGGAGAAAGGATCTCTAATTCTGGGATCAATCCCTCTGCATGCACAAGTGGGGAATCGATTTGGTCAATGGGGGAATCGATCCGGGGAATCGATCGAACTACACCATAGAATTGTAGGGGCCCTGGCACTCTGCATGGATGCATGATAACAACTAATGACAACTAACACCTTCTAGAAAGATTTCTTCCTAGGACCTAAGTAAACTTAACATGTGTAAATAAGTCCCCTAGTAATGAATGAACTAGGTACAAGACTTTATTTACACCAACAAGATGCTTTGTCCACCACAGAAGCAAAGTACATGGCTGCCACACATGCCTCTAAAGAGGCAGTTTGGTTACAGAGACTTGGGTTAGGTATTGGTTTTAATTGCAAGCAAGTTAGGCTTGAATATGATAGTCAGAGTGCTATTTGTTTAGCCAAAAATCCTATGTATCATGCTCGTACTAAACATGTAGATGTTCAATATCACTTTGTGTGAGAAATGGTTGAGAGTGTGAAAGTATTAATTGAAAAAGTTGACACTTTGATTAATGTTGTAGATTATCTTACGAAGCCAATTCCTATAGATAAGTTCTCATGGTCTAGGAAGGCCATTGGCCTTGAGTCCTGTACTTGATTTAAATTTATTATTCATTGTTTAGAATAATTGCAATGTATAATGTCAAGTGGGAGAATGTTGGAAATAGGATGCCATTTAATTGCAAATCCTAAAAATTAATTATTTCATGTATCTCCTAGATTCTTGGAATGTTCAACAACACTAAGATTAGGATGAGAATAATAGTTGATGAAATAATCATGATTATTGACATTTGTAATTAATTCTAAATATAAGGAGCATGTGAGGGCATCCATAGTGAGTTCCTAAATAATAGGGGCACATGGGGCACCCACATGGTAAGGTGACACTCACCTTGTGTTCAGTTGACTATACAGAGTAACAATTAACACGTTTGAATGCATGTAAAGATCCTAGGAGTTAGGGTTTGATGTTTGCATGCTTGAAGTTCAATTCAATTCAATTCAGTTTAGATCAGTTTAGTTTAGTTTAGTTAAGAATCAATTTAGTTTAGTTTAGTTTAGTTTAGTTTAGTTTAGTTTAGTTTAGTTCAATTTAGTTCAGTTTAGTTTAGTTCAATTATGGTTCAGTTGTCTTCAGTTAGTTTTAGTTGTATGTTAGTTAACTTCAATTAACTTGGAATGCATGGCTAATAACATTGAGTTGTATGACAGATAACAGGGACTACCTCCAGTTAACAGGGGATGACCATTCTTGCATGAAGGGTGTTGAGTAAATGTTTCAGTTAACTAGAAATCACTTGGAGCCAACTTGGGTGCCCAAGATGCTTTCTTGGATTTACCTCTCTTGCATGATAAGATATTTATGAATGCTTAGTTAAGTAATATTACTTATGGGCGCCAACTTTAAGGAAGAGCTTTGGAATTATCACCAAAGTGAAGGATGAGTTGTAGCTTCAGTTTGGGACACCCAAATGCATGAAGCACATGTTGTAAGCTTTAGTGTTCATAGAATAACTCAACTTGAAGCAATATGGCGTACCTTTTCAAGGGCTTGAGCTTGTGCATTGTAATTATCACCTTTTGGAGATTACAAGGTTGCATATTATCTCTATATCTCATTCAAGTTGAAGAGAGTTTTCATAATTTTTATTTACAGGTGTGAAGAAGATTGGTAAAGACAGAAGAAGCATTCTCAAGCAAGAATTGGAGCTATTGTATTTCAGAGATTGAATAATAGAATAATTCTTGGTGGAGTTTTTTCCCGAAAGGGTTTCTCCACGTTATATCTTGTGTAATCTTTCTAATATCCTGTCTAGTTCTTCTATCAACTTATGTCTACCTTCTACAATAGTAAAATGGATTAATCAAGATAATCACCCACAAATAATATATGTAACAAAGAAAAAGCTTACTTAGATCAGCAATATTAAAGTTTTACAAAGTATTAAGCTAAGAAAACACCTCATTTTTCTACAAGGATGACCCTAAAAGTATGAATGAATTTATCAATATAGGGTGATCATGAAAGAGTGCAAATATAAATCAAGATTGGATTAACTTTAGTTGAATCCTTACATTTTATCATGTGATTTATTAGCAATAATAAATGAATACTATGAATGCCTTCATGAGATCCCAAATGTTGTTTATAAGACTTTAAAATGCCTATAATGACTATAACAACCATATTTCTTAACCTGCAAATAATTTTTAGAAGAATAAATCCTCCCATAACGTTTCTACGAGTATTTAATTTTGGGCACGAGTAGGTAGGTTGTTTAACATTTAATCAAAAGTTTCTAAAACCTTTCTAACAAACCCTTTTGAAACATATCGTACCCTCATGGTGTTCCCTAAGGCCACATTTCTTTGAGATATTTTGTCAAACTACTAGCTTGCTCAATCTAAGCATGTCATTTATACCTATATATTCACATAATGAGTACATTTGAAAGACTATACCTACCTGTGACCCCTCTTTTATTTAATTTTATTTAATTTACACATCATAGAACCATTTGGGAATGGCACCTATTAGTTTTGCATTCATTTTTCATGGGTCTAAGCATGTCATTTATACCTATATATTCACATAATGAGTACATTTGAAAGACTATAGCTACCTGTCACCCCTCTTTTATTTAATTTTATTTAATTTACACATCATAGAACCATTTGGGAATTGCACCTATTAGTTGTGCATTCATTTTTCATGGGTTTCATCCAATAAGAGTGCAATATAACAACTCAATTAACAAAATTAGAAGTGAAGGTTGCCTAATTTTGTTTTTTACTACTACTCTTTAAAATCTTATAAACCTACACTCTTCCATGCTTGGTCTCATCCCAACAATTTTTCTTTCATAGAATTCATTTATCCTTGGTCTCATCCCAACAGTTTTTCTTTCGTAGAATTCATTTATCATTTATGCTTTGATGGGCATCCATACCATGTCCTCCCATGCATTGTTTTATGATCCCTCCTTTCACATGAAAGTTGGATGGAAATGGGGAAAAATACCATGCCTCATTAACGACACAACACCTCCTTCACTCAGGTAATTGTCATTCCTTGGTTAAATACATGGTCACCTACCACAAGAGACGAGGCTTTGCTTCATTAATTCATTTCGGGCATCTTGGGTTAGGTTTGGTAGCTTCTTGAATCCTTCTTGATATATTTTTCTTCTTTGACTCTCTTTACTTTACTTTATTTTATTTATTCTTCCCATATAGTGTCCAATATAGTGTCCAATGTGGATGTGACCTATCATGGAGGATGTGACAACCATGTTATGAAAAAATGCAATATCAACTTTTAATCATGTGAAGTCCATTCACGTAGCATGGTATTATTATTCATACATTTCCTAATTCAAATAATAAATATTTAATTCTTGGAACATTGTCATTGAAAATTGTTTGTTATGTGTAATTTGCAACAAACCTTTTGAAGGGATTTTAGAGCATTTGAGCATAAAGGCTCATAGTGTGTTATATTGGAGAGAAATATAGAGCTTATTTATAAAATCCAACAAACATTTTACATTATATATCTTTTAGTTTAGGTTTCTAAACTACTAGAATTAAATGATATATTTAATTAACCTAAACTACTAGAATTAAATGACATATTTAATTTACTTGTAGTATGTTATGGATATCACATCTATCCCTTATTATTTGTTGGACAAGATTAACAAAATTATCATTTTTATGTGCATTGAATTTATTCTTCAACAACATTTATTGAATATTTGTGTTATGCAATGGTGGAGTGGTGTGAGGATTTGGTCATTTTGCAATCACCTTCAATCTTTTCCAAGATCAATTTAATTAGCAATGACTAACCAATTATTATTTGTTGGACAAGATTAAAAAAATTATCATTTTTATGTGCATTGAATTTATTCTTCAACATTTATTGAATATTTGTGTTATGCAATGGTGGAGTGGTGTGAGGATTTGGTCATCTTGCAATCACTTTCAATCTTTTCCAAGATTGATTTAATTAGCAATGACTAACCAATTATATACAATGCACATGCAAATGCAATTTGGTTTTTAGCTCTTAGCAATGACTAACCAATTATATACAATGCAGGTGTGAGGATTTGGTCATCTTGCAATCACCTTCAATCTTTTCCAAGCAAGATCAATTTAATTAGCAATGACTGACTAACCAATTATATACAATGCACATGCAAATGCAATTTGGTTTTTAGCTCTTCTTTATTATTGCACATGTATATTTAAAAGTATTTAGGTTGATATGAAAAATCAGTGACATTAAATTTATAAGTTATATAATCTTCCAACTTATTTTTAACAAACAATTTTAACAACATTTGATAAAGATTTAAAATTACTAAACAACTGACCCTTATTTAAAAGTATTTAGGTTGATATGAAAAATCAGTGACATTAAATTTATAAGTTATATAATCTTCCAACTTATTTTTAACAAACAATTTTAACAACATTTGATAAAGATTTAAAATTACTAAACAACTGACCCTTATTATTAGTTCGGTCATGCCGATAGGCAGGTTATTATTGCAATCATTCAATTTATTATTAGTTCGGTCATGCGATAGGGAGGTTACTATTGCAATCATTCAATTTCTTTTTCTTTTCTCCTTATTATTAGTTCATTCTTTTTCTATTATTAGTTCATGCCGATAGGCAGGTTACTATTGCAATCATTCAATTTCTTTTTCTTTTCTGCATTGACCAATCATATTGTATGATTTAAATACATTTATTTTTATTTCTATAGTTTGTATTTTAGAACATATTTTTTATATTTCAAAATTATTATTTATCTTTTTTTTATTGGTCAAGTAGCTCTATAATTCGTTTTTCTTTAAATACATTTCTTTTTATTTCTATAGTTTGTATTTTAGAACATATTTTTTATATTTCAAAATTATTATTTATCTCAAAATTATTGGTGAGAGTAGCTCTATAATTCATTTTTCTTTTAAAAAATTTTGTGAAATTAAAAAATCATATTAATTTTGGCTGAGGATTATAATGCATTTGAGAAGTTGCTGGAAGGAGAACTGCTGGAAGACTGGACCTGCAAGGGAATTGATGGACTATAATGCCACTTGTTTTAGGGTTTTGTGCTATTGTACATGAGTTGTGAACAGGTTTGATGGATTTTAACATTGGTTTATCACATGGGTCAAAGCTGAAACAAGGAACAGGGGACTTTAGATGAAGAGGAGCACTGTTGAGTGATGTAGGTCTCCAATATATTTGGATTGTTCAAGGAGTATTGTCAAGTTCAGGGTTAGTTTGGCTTAATTCTAGTCAATTATTTGCTGCTAAAGTTTCCTTTCACATGAGAAACTCAGAGGTAAACTCTTTGTTACATATGTGGGGTTTTTTATGATTTTCAGTGATCATTATCTATTTGTCATTCAAGCCCTACAATCAACTATCTCAGTCAAATAATACTTACAGATTTCTAAATCTGTGGCCTACAAACCCTAAAGTGCAACAAATCTGACAATTGCTCAGAAACAACCTTGCCATTGGATAGGTCTCACTGCGCTTGGGAGAAATTCCAAGGGAAAAACAATGCCCTCTAATTGAAGATGAGAACACAGTTAATCAATGTAATGAGAGCAAAGCGCAGATAGCTCAAAAGCTTTCTGGACCTGTCCACAGAAGATAGGAGAAACGAGGTCAAACCCTAAACAAAAGTAGAACTCGTATCCTTAACCACCCTCGTGAACTCTCTTTACCAGGGTTTTGTACCGTGGTTACAGCTTGAATTTCGATTAAAATCATGTGAAGAGCCCACCCAATTTAAGTTTTTTCAAGATTGCCTGCCCTTTTGTCATTAAAGTCTTGGGGCATACTATGATTTTTAATAAATATCTTTCACAAAAAATAGCTGGATATCTTTAAATCTAGCCCTTCATTACCTGCTTGTTGTTTTCATTCATCTGCAGTAGGGGAGGCCTTTTCTTGCTGTTGGACTTGGATTTGCTTTTTTCATGGCAGTTATTTGCATGTTGCAGCCTTACAGGTCTACATTTGATGTGATTTGGCTAATTGTTAAACATAAACCTAAATTCCTGGATGGTGAAATGGCCAATTCTAACAATTTTTTTAGGGCATCTGAATGATATCTTATACATTCGAACAAACGAATTTTATACACTATTTAAACAATTATTTTGGGATTGTTATGATATTTGCCTTATTTCAAACTTTTTGGTTGATATTCAGTGAACTCTGATATAGTCAGTAATCATTGTTTTCCAGCATTGTTGTTTTTCATAGCTTGGAATATACTTTCTATTTTTAATTACAGTCTTTTGCTAGACTAATGCATAAACTAGTGTGGATATTCCAGTATTTAGCTCTTCATAACATATCACATTCTTCCCTATTGTAACTTGATCGCATAAATTGCTGCCCCTAATGTATAAATAAGGAAAAATAGTCCCCATGGTTACATTTAGAGCATAAAACAAGGTACGAAAATACACACATACAAGAAAAGAATCTAAACAACACTCAAAATGAAAAAATATCAGTAATATGACCTGGAAAAACCCAAATATGGAAAACTTTCAGAAGAGTGAGGTATTGTTCCTCCTCAACCACTATCTTATGAGTTGTTACAATGATTTCTTGCCTCAAATAAGGATTACAAGGATGTCCTCTTGCCTACAACAACAATGCATTACACTTACTATTTTCACTCTCTCTGCTACATCCAAAGAAATTAACAGAGATAAGAACTCTTGTTAATCAAAAGAAATAGAAAAATCATTTTTAGCATGCCATCAGTTGATCTACATACGGTCTGCTTTAGCAACTTGATCATACCATACAAGCATATTTACAGAGCATTGAAAAACCATTTTTGCAAGCTGCAGTATCCATAATAAAAATCAGCTAAGGAAATGAACATAAGAAACTTGATCCATTGAATGTGAACGTACCTGGTGGAAAAAGCATCTCTGCTGTAGGGTTTTCATATTCTTTTGTTGCTTCATATGGCACATTAAGATCATGCACTGGTGTAGGAACTTTTGCTCCTATAGGAGGAGGATTAACTGGCCTTTCAAATACTGCTCCAGTTTGCATCAATTTTAATTCCCATAGCTAGCGGATTACATTTAGAGTAAAATATCAACATATATATAATATACACCCATAGTTCAATTTGTTTACTCAAGCTTTCTTCTGAAATTCAAAACATAATTTGATACATGTATAATTTAAGAATATCCCATAACAGGTTTACTTCAAAAAATTCACACGGACATTTTTAATGTGGATTACTTGATATGCATCAATGCACTTGCTTCTTGCCTAGTCATCAAATGAGACAGTCAGAGTTCCATCACAATAGTAAGGAGTATGAGATTTGAGGCCAAAATAAAAAAACTTGAAACACGGTAGTCTTGTTCAACAACAAAACATAAAGAAATCCTGGTGCAACTTGCAAGAGACGAGTTTGAGATCATGCACTCAAAACATAATTGATAATGTCTCTTGCCTTTATTTTCAGAACATTTTCCTTGGTCTTCTACTCTGCTACAGATTTTTCTTCTTCCAGTTGCTTCACACTTGCAGCAAAAATAACCTCTGCGTACTCCCCAGTCAAAAACCAGAACACGGGTGCCATCATGAAGGACAACAAATTGTTATAAATCACAAAACCCCATGTATTCAACCCTAGATTGGTAACCATGTGCTTAATGTAGACCATCTCCATAGTAATAGTAATCAGATAAGAAAAAGCCCATGAATAGGCAGGCAGTGTAAATGCAGAATCAGTTGCTACATACCCAGCTGCACCCCCCAATATGATCAATAAGCTTATGAGGGCATACTTATTAGGCCAAGGCTACTTTCTAAATGCAGTATCAGCAATTGTTACTAGAAGTGGGGTTAAAGATCATGCTTGAGAAAGCTTATATTAGGGAAAATTTCCAAGAAAAAAACAAAAGCAGCAGGCAGGAATTTCTTAGCAGTGTCCCACACAAATGGATCATGATACAACAAACCCAATTTACCAAAAACCCAGACACCTATTGCACTAGTCAAATACTGCAGGTGCTACATCCCTAACTTCAACTCTGTTTTACTTTTTACTTTTGAAGTAATTAGTAGATTATTATGCATGATTCAATGATTAGAATTTTAGGAAAAATGTCTTAAAAAAAAATCAATGTATCTTGAGTTACGTTTATTTCACTAAAATTGTCATGTGTTTAAAAGTTGTCAAGATGTGATGACTTCATGAGGATTATGAAATGATTAATAATACACTAATCCTTAGTTGGTGATGGAAAGTTGCATTCAGGAATCAAGTTTCCGCCCTTCGAGAAAGGGAGGCAGAGCATCATTGGAGAGAAGGATATAGATACAAGGAAAAGAACAGGTTGTTGCCATCTTAGGTCTAGTGTTAGTACAAAGTGGTGAACCTATTTGAGTCGGGTAAGTGATATTCAACCCGTTTGGTCTAAGTTATACGTTAACCATCTTACACATAATATACAAAGATATGCTTGTGTATATATATATACATCAATATATATATGAATGTGCTTCTATGAATGTGATAGGTCGAAATAGAGCGTTAGAAATCAAGCAACAACTAAAAGAGTGCAAATAAACAACTTAAAACAACCTACACCTCAAGATTAGCCTAATTTGGAAACAATGCAAGACAAAGCAACGAA
Organism: Sequoia sempervirens; assembly: GCA_007258455.2. Lineage (NCBI taxonomy): Eukaryota > Viridiplantae > Streptophyta > Pinopsida > Cupressales > Cupressaceae > Sequoia > Sequoia sempervirens. The sequence continues at coordinate 23,636 of VDFB02383146.1, read as the reverse complement.
ATGGAACTTTATACCTTGCGTTGAGTCGATCCTTTGGTTGGCCCTTCGATCTTGGATGTGTATGCTCCTTGGATGGCAAGTAGATGCAAGCTAAAAGATGTTGTGAGGATGAGTGCAAATGGATGAAAGCATGAAAAAGGCTAAGTATGGGTTGAGAAACAAAACTGCAAGAGTTTGGCTAGCACAAATGATCTCCCCAAAATGAGAGAAAAGAGGGGGGATTTATAGGATTTTTGAAAAATCCTAGGGGAAATGGACGGTTGAGATTGATCCACCAAATATCAAGATATAGGGCTAAGGTGAGTTGAGAACTCACAAGCCCTCGCATCTTAAAATGTGGCATGTGAGATAGCCCTAAAAGGTGAAGTGGACATGAGGTGGAAGGAGGACATGAGATGGAGAGGGGTACAAAGTACCTTGGGATTGGACAAGATCTCCTCATAAAGGAGGTCCTTGTCCCCATGTGGGAGAGAGGACAAGTGGGGAATTAAAAATTCCTCAAATATTCTCATGGGGAAGAGGGAAGGAATTTAAAATTCCTTAAATGCATTGGGGATTAAAAGGTGAATTAAAAATTCACATAGGGAAGGAGATGCCTTGTCAAAAAGAAAAAGCATTTAATAGGGTTGACTAAGGACACATGTCATAAAGGACATGGGGAAGAGAAAAGGAATTTAATATTCCTTGGAAGGATAAAAGGAATTAAAAATTCCTTGAGAGGTTGATTAGGCTAGTTAGTGAAGGATTAGAGGATGGTTAGGTGGCTAAGAGAGATTAGAGGCCAACTTGCAAAAGTTGGAGGATGTGACACATCCTAATCAAGGATTAGGCATGTGCACATCTTAATGATGGGATTAGAAGAAGGATTAAGATTAGGTAAAAAAAGATCGAGGATGTGACATGAAGAGGAATTAAATAAATGTGATATTTATTTAATCTAATTGATGGAAGGAGTGATTAAAGACAAGGTATTATTGATTAAACACCTTGTGATTTGCGTACTGAAGCTTGTTAATTAAATAATAGCGATACTTAATTAACGTAAAATAAGATGAAAGGGATGAATTTGGAGCAATTAATTGTCCAAATTTAGGTTACTCATATTTTGGTCTCTTTTGAGATGGTGTTACGGCAGCATCATTTCAAACAATATTAAAAACATAGGAACCTAGAAGAAGATGGTTATCAGAAAGATGCCCCATCATTCAAAGGAGTGACTAGGAAGGAAAAGAAATGATGAAATTAGGATGAAGGACGCCCCCGAGAGAGAGTGATTACGCGACCAAGAGAACACAGTGTGCTCTCGAAATGGATGAGATGATGCAAGGAGTTGAAGAAGATGATGCAATGTGATGAAGATTGGGAGGAGTGTGATGAAGGATGAATGGATGGGGGATTTGAGGATGAGATGAAAAGAACTAAATGCACTTTCCATCATCTGAGCAATCGATTTTTTACTATAGCATAAGACACAAGATGCCGGCAACAAGAACCATGCTTAATTAGTGCTCTAATACGTAAAAACAAACATAATGAATAAAAAGGTTATCCCAACACCCCAAAGTCACTATGACCTTGGTCGGGCCGTATTGACAACGTTAATATTGGCGATGCTCCCAGTCAGAACACAAGACCTCGTGGATCTTGGTGGGTACTATGTGGGACAACCGAGAAGACAAAGAAAAGATCAAGATACACCCCTATGTTGACAAGTCAAAGCACAACATGATATGATGGATCAAGGCAACCATGAAAAGTGATGATAGGGAGCTCAAATGATAAACAAAAGCCAAAAGCAACAAAAGATCATAATTAATTTCAAACGTCCTTTGCCATAGGATCAATCAAGGGGATGGATGGGATTGATGAGGTCTGTTAGGAAGGATGCATCCTGTTGAGACCGATGATGGATACTAAATTAAAAGATTGATATCATGCAGGATATTCAGAACCGATTGGATTTGATGGTACAAGTGGATCTTGTTTGTTAAGGACCAGCTAGATAAGGGTGTAGCTTGACGACACAACACAAGAGACATGACATAAGACTGACACATCCTAGTTACCTAGGGCTTTGGGGTCATCAAAGATTAGCCCTTTGCTCACGGAAGCGCAGAGTCTCTAGTTCTATAAAAAGGTTGGATGATGTATCATGATGGAGATTTTGATATTTAATTCAAGATAGGATGGAGAACAGTGGAGAAAAGGGACAACATAGATCGATGATGGATGGAACTCGGGTGGATCAACGATCAACCTTTCCTACGTGCAGCACAGGGCAACGAGTTCGATGTATGGCCAAAGACAAGTGATGGATGAAAGATGATGAGATAACCTTTGGTGATAAGGGACAAATGATCGGATCAATACTATGGAAAGAGACCCGTTGGATTGATTGAGGATGATGTGACTTAAGCTCAAGGATGGGTGGGCGTATGACATGCCATATCATGAATGATGAGATGATGAATCATGAAATAGAAAAGATGTTCAAGAAGTGTATGACGACGAGAAGAGCGATGACATTGGATTTATGGGGAAAAGCCCAGAGCTAGATACCACGACAAGGGATTATGAGATGGGATGAGAGGGAGAGGATGGGGAGGAAAATGATTGTTTGGGTGGATTGGATAGGAGAATGAGGACGGAGATGGGGATATAATGATAAGGAAATGAGGAGAGGGGAATGGAAGGGAGTGATTTGATAGGATGAATGATGTCTCCAAGGACTATAGCACAAAGGAAGATAGGTGCCCCCACTCTAGATATGTCATGTGCGGGGAGGAATGAAAGATGGAAGACAAGTGGATGGGAAGATAAAAGAGTTAGATGGATGAAGATAGGATGCATGGATAAGGAAGGGATGTGGAAGGTAGCATGACGGGTGGATCAGGAAGGTAGACGAGTGCAAATGAGGATTAGGATAGTGTGCGGATGAGGGAGATTATGCTAAGAGGTGCCCAAAGCGTGCTTATATGTTTGCCCCATTGTTATCAAGATCACAAGGAGGATGGAAGGATTGGGATAAATGAGATATGCCAAGAAGGATGTGTAAGCTCGATAGGATGGAGGGGATGGATGAAAATTATGTATAGCAATAAGATGGGTGCATAGCCAAAAGTGTAGCAGGAAGCGTAGTGGATGGAGGGAATGCAAATCAGGAAATTGCCCCAAAGTGTAGATGGGGATTTACGCATGATGCCTGTTTTCCAGGTTTTCATCATGGTACTTTTCCAAGGCGCTTGTTTGCCAAGTTTTCACCATTGGATGGATATTTCTCTTTACTATTTTATTTTTTGATTTTTGATTTTTATTTTTTTGGATTTTTTTGACTTTTTGGATAGCATGCGAAAGGAGATGGATAAGGATAGGGAGGCGAATAAGTGGATTTAGAAGACATGCGATAAGGATATGGATGAAGGACTCAAGCATCAAGTTCTATATCAGGTATTAAAAGCCCATGTTTGAACTGACTATTGGATGTTGGTACAACCTTAGGATAAATGGATTATGCTAGAGGATGAATGAGAGGGATCTGATGGGGAAGATATGGGGGATAATGGGTGGGATGTTGGAAATGGTATGGATAGAATGATGGGGTGGATATGTGATGGGGAGATGAGTTCAGGACCAACATTGGCACATGTGGTGATGGATGTGAAAATATAAGGGGACTAATGGATGGAGAATGTGGGGATAATGGAGGAGAGGGGATACTGAATTTTGGGACATAGGGCCCCAAAACAGACTTAGGAGATGAAAGGCGGGTATGTTTAGCTTTTGGATTAGCAACTTTGGATGTTCTTACAGATTTTTCATTTGATGGCATTGCATCTTTTTTCTTTGGGATCCACATGGTTTTGATCTTTGCTTTGCTGGCTCTTTGTGAGCTATAGATTTGATTTTGATTTGGGATTTTGTTTTTCTTTTCTTCAACATGTCGTATAGAGGGGACATGGGAAGCATTGGATTCATGTGGATGTTTAGATTTATGCATTTTTATGTTAGCATCCAAAGTGCATTTATTAGCAATGGGATGGGTGTGAGGGGATGGACAATGTGGAGCAATGGAGGTAGGAGTATGGGGATTACGTGTAGATGGGGGATGTTTAGGTATGTGTCTTTGTTGATCCTGATTACGTGATATGCGAGAGGGATGTTTACGATGGATGACATGTATAGGTGTTAGATGGATGAGTGAATGAGATGGCGGAGGTGATCTTGGACATACGACCCAATATGGATAGAGTGGGTGGAGGGACATAAGAACCCAAGATGGATGCAATAGATGAAGGATGGGAGATTGTGGATGGAGGGATGTAAGGACCCAAAATGGATGGAGCAGATGAAGGAGGAATATGGACGGTTGTTTTGAGGCGATACGATAGAGGAGGAGGGATTGCAACATATGATTTGGTGGAGCGATGGGAAGAGCCGACATTTCTTTTGGGAAAGGCTCGTTGAGGACGTCTAGAGGTTGTACCAATGTGTTTAGATTGTGAGTCTTGGGGAATAGATCCAAGACCTTGCATGCAGATTTGTTCTTTGACTTGGATGGGCTCTAAAATACCTTGCTCGTGAAGGCCTAGACCTTTTCCTTGGTATTTCATGTTCTTGAGCATTCGATCCATGATAGGATTTTTGTTATTCTGAAAACATGATGTGAGTCCATTATTAGGTGGGGGATGATGGGTGGTATATACACTGTGTTTTTCTTCTGCAAGGAGGCCACCATGGAAGAATGAGGTCAAGGACAGGTTGTGTGGGGATAGCATTTTTAGGCGATGATGGGGGATCCTGAGAAGGAGATGGTGGGATAGCAGCATTTGGATGGGTGGTATCAGGAGAGGGATTAGGGGATATGATAGGATGTAATTTTGTGGTAGCAAGCTCATGCAATGGAGACGAAGATGGAGCGGTAGAATCTTGAATGTCAAGAGGATCATGGGATGGAATGGATGGGGGACTGTGATCTTGCGGTAGACTAGATGGGATGGTAGGATCTTGATCTGGAGGAGGGGATATCTTGGCATGCTTTGGATCAGGCTCTTGGCATGACTCATCGTGTGCAGGAGGCATGATAATGGATTCATTGGGGGACTCTTCAAGTGGGGAAGATGAGGATTCAAGATATTCTTGGGAATGGATACTAGGAGTGGAAGAAGTGGATTGGATTTGGGTGTCATCGATAGGTTCGACGGCTCTCAGAGTAGGGGGTGGGTGTTCAATGGATTTGGTAGATGTGATGGTAGGAGATGGGGACTCAGTGGATTCAGAGGATGTGATGGTAGGAGATGGGGACTCAATGGATTCAGCGGATGTGATGGTAGGAGATGGGGACTCAATGGATTCAGAGGATGTGATGGTATCATCAATGATAGGTGTTGGATGGAGAAGGGTCTCGTTACTAATGACCATGGATGATGGGTCGGGATGGCACTGTCTCCACGACTGCAATGTGTGGAGTGGGGGATGTTTCCTTTGTTATAAGTCCTTGGAGAAACTTGGATACGCTAGGCTAAGATGGCGAGGTGGGAGTGGATGAAGGTTTATGGATTAGTGGGGGATTAGGACTAGGGATTGGTGGGCTAGGATTAGATAGGGGAATGGGATTGGATGCAGGACTAGGAATAGATGGGGGATTAGGTGAAGGGTTAAGATAGGGGTATTGGCATGGTGAATTAGGATAGGATGACATGGACGGTGGATCGTTGGTAGAAGATATGGGCTGGAATGTTGTAATAAAGGTATTGGGATGGTGGATTAGGATGGGAAGATGCAGGTGTTGGATTAATATAGGGAGATGCAGATGTTGGATTAGGGTAAGTTGATGGGTGTGTTTGACTAGGATAGGAAGGTGTGAATGTAGGATTAGGTTGAGCAGATTGGTATGGGAGATTGGGGTAGTGGGTATATGTGGATGAAGGATTGAGATAAGAGGATATGGATGGGGGATCAAGATAGGGGTATTGTGATGGAAAACTAGTATAAGGGGATGATGTAGATGAAGGATATGATGGATATGATGGACATCCCTTGTCAAAGGTAGCATAAGGAGTGTGGTTAGGCATATATGAAGACATGATGGGATAACTTGATGGGGTGATTGGATTTTGGAATGTGGGTGGAGAAAGCTTACTAGCAATGATAGTGTCAAGGGGATCTATGTCGTATACCTCTTGATCAACAAGACTTTCGTTATCGTCGTCAACGTAATTAGGATTTCCCTTGACCACTATTGATGGAGGATAAGAATTCATGATGATGAAAGGATAAAGAGGATGGATGAAAGATTTTGGATGGAAATGGACACAATCCCAAATCAGGATTTAGGACAAGCTAAGATTGGGATTGGATTAAAGCTCAGATTAGGATGATTGGATGATACGATGGGATTGATTTTAATGATTGGATTGGATTATCAAAGGATGATTACGACACCAAATTTGCTTCGAGATGGAAGTAGATTGATTGGGTTGAAGGTGATTGGATAGGGATGCGATTGGATTGGATTGGATTGGATTGGATAAGATTGATCGATGATTGATTGATAAGATCGACTGACGGATGATGAAAGAGACTACAAATCCCGTTCAAAGATTATCTTAGATGACTTAGGATACTGATTGATTGGATTAAATGACAGAGATGATTGGGGCATCGAATCCACTTTGAGATTGAAAATGGATTGATTGGGCCAATGATGATGATTAACTTTAGGATGGATGACAATCCCAAGAGGATGCTAATGATGACGATCAGATCAGACACTTTAGTCAAATTGGATAATAACCCGAGATGAAGTTCAGGGGATTGGATGGGGAAAACGATTATTTGATCGGAGAAATGGATGATAGAAATGGATGAAAAAATACTCAAAATGAGCAAATGGTTGATCAGGATGGATGAACGATTACTCAGAACAAGTAAACGAATGATCAAAACGACAAAACGAGAGTTCAGAATGATGAAAGGATGTGTTAAATGGATGAACGTTTACTTAGAACGAGTAAACGGATGATCAGAATGACAGAACGACAGTTCGAAATGATGAAAGGATATGTGAAATGGATGAATGTTTACTCGGAATGAGTAAACAGATGGTTAGAATGATAGAACAAGAGTTCAGAATGGTGAAAGGATGTGTTAAATGGATGAACGTTTACTCGGAATGAGTAAACAGATGAGAATGGTAGGGTATGCCCCCCTTGAGGAGGCAGATGGTGAAGAAAAGGGTGCCCCAGCCAACTTCTCAAAAGTATGAAGTGGTATATATCATCGGAAAGAGCACGGAAAAATGAGAACTATTTTTGAATGGAGTCAATCAGACAAACAATGTGGAAATGGCGGCCCTGGGAAGAAGGAGCAGAAGGTCAAATCCGCCACTGCATAAGGACAGGTCCACCACTGCACAGGGACAGGTCCGCCACTGCACTGGGACAGGTCCGCCACTGCACTAGGACAGATCCGCCACTGCAGTAAGACAAATCCGCCACTGCACTGGGACAGATCCACCACTGCACTGGGACAAATCTGCCACTGCACAGGGACATGTCCGCCAAAGGATAAGGACAAGTCTGCCAAAAGGATAAGTTTAGGCTTGATGTTTTGATGGATGGGTTAGGCAAAGGACCCAAAATATAGCAAACACTAATAATGACTGGTTTTGCACGAGAAAGACAATTCAGACAACACAACCCTAAGATTAGTAGAGATGGGTATGGCCAACAAAGTCTTCTACTCTAAGATAAACATGGTTGCTAAGGAGTCCTCGATATACGCACGGTACATGAGGCCCAAACCGTGAACACCAACCGGTTACAAGCGTGAGTCGGGAACCTTAGCAAGATACTAGAGGCTCGGACCAACTCTTCACGTCATCCCGACGCTTCGCCAATTACAACATGGTTGGATTGAGGTACAACTTTCGCTCTCCCCCCTTTATATACCCCGTCGGTACACGTGGTTGGAATCGTCCCTTGGGGTGATGAAATCCCCAAGCAGGTCCCACTAGGAAAATGAAAAGGGGTGACTCAAAAGGACTTGGAAAGCTACGATTTCTCTTCACCCAGGATCGCCAAATGGCGCAAGGGGATTGGATACGTCAAATTAGCCTTCCCAAACACGCCAAACAAGGTTTATTGACACCCTTTAATTAAACTATGTTCCTATTTTACCAAAAGACAATCGGAAAAACTTGAACTTTTTACCTTCTGGAGGACAGGGCCGCCACTCTGCAAGGATAGATCCGCTACTCTGTTAGGCCCAGTCCGCCATTGCAGGACAAATCCGCCACCGGAGGACAAATCTGCCACCCTGTCAGGACAGGTCTGCCACTGCAGGACAGATCCGCCACTGCCGGACAAATCCGCCATTCTGTTAGGCCCAATCTGCCACCCCTGGACAGATCCGCCACTCTGTCAGGACCAATCCGCCACTCTACAACCTTGACCTTGAAAAATGCAAAAAATAGCAAACGTGAAGAAAATAGACCCGTTTGTGGGTCCCACCGGGCATGCCAGAAATGTGATAGGTCAAATAGAGGTGTTAGAAATCAAGCAACAAGCCAAAAGAGTGCAAATAAACAACTTAAAACAACCTACACTTCAAGATTAGCCTAAGTTGGAAACAAAACAAGACAAAGTCACAAAATGGAACTTTATACCTTGCGTTGAGTCGATCCTTTGGTTGGCCCTTCGATCTTTGACGTGTATGCTCCTTGGATGGCAAGATGCAAGCTAGATGAGGATGTGAAGATGGATGCAAGTGGATGAAAATGTGAAAGTGGCTAAGTAGAGGTTGAGAAACAAAACTGCAAGGGTTTGGCTAGCACAAATGATCTCTCCAAAATGAGAGAAAAGAGGGGGTATTTATAGGATTTTTGAGAAATCCTAGGGGAAATGGATGGTTGAGATTGAGCCACCAAATATCAAGATGTAGGGCTAAGGTGAGTTGAGAACTCACAAGCCCTCACATCTTGACATGTGGCATGTGAGATAGCCCTAAAAGGTGAAGTGGACATGAGGTGGAAGGAGGACATAACATGGAGAGGGGTACAAAGTACCTTAGGATTGGACAAGATCTCCTCATAAAGGAGGTACTTGTCCCATGTGGGTGAGAGGACAAGTGGGGAATTAAAAATTCCTCAAATATCCTTATGGGGATGAGAGAAGGAATTTTAAATTCCAAAGGTACATTGGGGGATTAAATGTGAATTAAAAATTCACATAGGGAAGGGAGATGCCTTGTTAAAAAGAAAGGCATTTAAGAGGGTTGACCAAGGACACATGTCATAAAGGACATGGGGAAGAGAAAATGAATTTAATATTCCTTGGAAGGATAAAAGGAATTAAAAATTCCTTGAGAGGTTAATTAGGCTAGTTAATGAGGGGTTAGAGGAAGGTTAGGTGGCTAAGAAAGATTAGAGGCCAACTTGCAAAAGTTGGAGGATGTGACACATCCTAATCAAGGATTAGGCATGTGCACATCCTAATGATAGGATTAGAAGATGGATTAGGATAAGATAAAAAATGATGGAGGATGTGACATGAGGGGAATTAAATAAATGGATATTTATTTAATTCAATTGATGGAAGGAGGATTAAAGAGATAAGGTATTATTGATTAAATACCTTAGGGATTTGGCAGAATTAAAGATATTAATTAAATAATAGGAGTATTACTTAATTAATGAAAAATAAGAAGAGGATGAATTTGGATAAATTAAGTATCCAAATTTAGACATCTATAGTTAGATATCTGCCTTCTAACCCTAACATAGTGATCTCTTTGGTTTGTTTTCACTAATTATATTACTCTTCAAATATAGATATATGTACCTTTTGATATTGTTGAAAGGCCTAAACCTCGTTAGTCTCATCCACAAGCACACTATCATCTAAATTGTATGTTTCTAGCATCATAGCTAAATTGTCTTCACAAAATTAAGTACATTTCTCTCAAAAGAATCTTGTGATTCTTGACATGTATAATTGTTTAATACTAATGTAGAATTATATCCCATTGGAACAATTTCATTACCCTATGGCACACTAACCTAAAATTTTCCATGATTATACACAACAGCTAAAAAAATATCAGATGTGGTCTTAAACTACATACAACCTATTTCTATGTGAGCACTAGTGTTATGGATTATACACCAATTATTTAACATAATTTTGACAATATTAAATTTTTAAGTTTTCTTATTATCTAAAGAATTTGCATTATCCAAAGGTGATGCTATCCCTCCATTATTTGGTCATGTGTTCCAAGGTCTAGGCAATAATTCTAAAGGCTTCTAAAAAGCTTGTTATAAGCGGTCAGGATGTGAGTTGTAGTATTGCATTATTCGTGAGATTGTAATATGTTTTGCACTAGTTAATAAAATCATTAGATGGCTACGGTTTTGTGGATGTAGCCCATATTGGGTGAACCATGTTAAATTCTCTATGTCAACTATCTTGTTGCTGCTATAATTTTCTGTGTTTTATTTCTCTGTTTTATTGATCAAATCTGCATTTAACTATTAGATATTTGCCTTCTAACCCTAACACTAGTGCCTTGAGGGTTGATTAGAGATTATCCTTTCCTACGTGATGAATGCAAAGACATCGTAGTTCCAGTATATTGAGTGACACTATTTTTTAGAGTTTTCTAAATTTTTATGATTTTTTTTTATTTTGATAAGATATTTCAATGCTTTATTTTTGTTTTGGGGGACTAACCTAGGGCCTAGGGGGCTCATCGATGATGGCCTTGACTATGTTATATATGCAGAGGCTCATAGTTTGCTTGTTTGATAGCAACATTTTTTTGATTTTTCTATTTTTCAAATGTTTTTAAAATTTTGACTAAGTTAAAAGATCATGACAAACACCTAAGGGGACTAACCTAAGGCCTCAGGGGTTGATCAAAACTAGCATTGCCTACATTGTACATGTAGAGACCACATATTTTTAATGGTGTTGACTCAAAGCATAACATGTTTTTGGGATTTTGATGTTTTTTCCTTTGTTTTGATTTTGATTGTTTTTGGATGTTTTTTATTTTGATATTTTTTGATTGTGATGGGATTTACAAGGATCCAATCCACTACCAGTTTCAATAATTTTCCCATAGTTCAAGACAAGGTTAGTTCATTAGGCGAGATGACTTGATGGTGTAACAAGGTTCCACACTTGATCAGTCATTGATCCATGGTTGTTTTGCATGTTTTATTATGGGACGAATGGGGTGGATGATTTAGATAGTGTTGATAGATAAAGATGCAGGTCTTATTCAAACGTAGCACCTTTTTCCTAGGTTTTCACTATGGTACCTATCCTAGAAGTGCCACAAAGTGGTTTTCACTTAAAAAACATTTTGTTTCTCTTTACTAATTTCTTGCTTTTTGATTTTTTTTTTCTTTTTTATCTTTTTTTCTAGGGATACTCTGATGCAGCCAACTGATAAGCTCCAGAGCCATAGCTTGTTGTGATGATGAAAGAACCTAACCAATTTGGTTCAAACTTCCCCTTCCCATCTTGATCTAGTTAGATCTTTTGATTTTCTTTTAGTACTAGGACACCAACATGAAAGCTTATGTTTTTTATCTTTTTGTTGTAGCTTTGTTTGAGCCAATTCTGATAAACCTGGAGATGGTTTAATGTGCTCAAACATATTTCATCTAATAGTTCCAACTCATTCAATCAAGACACCCAATATTCCTCATTGTTGACCATGCCTTTCAATAATATTCACATTGAGGGGATTTCAACTTCAATAAATAATTTTGCTTTAGATTCATAGATGAAGGAAAAAGGTGTGGCACCTGTAGGTATACAAATGCTGGTTCAGTAAGCCCATAGGGCTAGGTTTAGTTGTAAATTCCAATGAGAATCAACATCATTAACAGTCTTTTTCAATATTTTTAGAATAGTTTTATTGAATGCTTCAACCTGACCATTTCCTTGGGGATAGTAGGGCATGGAGAAGTGGTGTTGGATAGAAAACTTGGAACAAAGCTCATAGAAATCTTGGTTCTTAAATGGGGTTCCATTATTCATTATGGTAGTTTGGGGAATTTCATATCAACATATTAGATAATTCAAGATGAACTTGGATATCTGGTTCCCTGTGATGTAAGTTAATGGGATTGATTCTATACACTTTGTGATGTATTTAGTCACAGTGATAATGAATTTGTGCCCATTAGAGGAAGTGAGAGATATCTTAACTATCAAGTCTAATTCACATTGTGAGAAAGGCCATGGTGTTGTTATAGGCCTTAGTAGTGCGTGAACAAGATCACCGTGTTGTTGACATTGGCAACATCTCCTTGAGAAATGGATAGATTCCCGCTCCGTTGAGGGAAAATAATACCCTATTCCTAGCAATTTTTGTACTAGATTAGGTCCACTAGTGTGAGACCCACAAATACCTTTGTGCACTTCCTATATAGTGGTTTATGCTTCTTCCACATTGATACATTGAAGTAATGTTCTTTCTAGAATTTGTTTGTATAGGGTATCTCCTAAGATGGTGAATCTAGATGTTCTATAGACAAATTTTTTCTTTTGGTTTGTCGCTAAGTCAGGAGGTATGATAGCATGTTGGATATAATCAAACATATCTTGGTACCATGGTGAGTTAGGACAAACAACATCACAAACCAGTTCCGATTCTAGGATATCGAATGTCAAGATAAGGATTTTCTCCACAAGGAATTCATATTTTGGAATATTTTGTGGAATGTCGAGGAGTGAACCTATTGTCGCCATAATGTCGGCTCCTCTATTGTTGATTCTAGGGATTTGTTCAAAAGTAATGACGACAAAGTACTATTTGAAACTGTCCACAATTCTTTTATATGGAATTAACTTGTCATCTTTTGTTTCATATTCATTATTTACCTACCTTATTACTAGTTGAGAGTCTCCATAGACTTGTAGTTCTTTTAACCTCCATTCAATGGCCATCTTCAGTCTTGTGATTAGTGCTTCATAGTTAGAGACACTATTGGTACACAAAAAAGAAATCCTGTAAGACTTAGGTATACTATCTCCCTATGGTGTGAGAAATAAGATACTTGCTCCTAAGCTGTGTTGAGTGTGGGACCCATCAAAATACAAGGTCCAATAGATAGACTGATCTATTAGTAGTATGTGCTCATCTAAAAAATTCTATTGTTAGAGGTTGATGATCTTCCCTTGGTGCCTCTACCAATTGATATGCTATGATTTGTCCTTTGATGGCTTTTCTATCAATGTACTAAATGTCAAACTCACTAAGTATCAAATGTACCCACTTAGCGATCCTCCCTATTAGAGCTACTTTTTCCAATAGATATTTTAGGGGATCTACTTTGGATATCAAGTTTACTTCTCTATTTAAGATGTAGTGTCTCAACTTCTGTGCTGTAAAGATGATAGATAGGAACACTCTTTCTATGGGTGAATAATTCAATTGATAACCCACAAGTGTTTGGCTCTTATAATAGACCGCTCTTTCTTTGTTATTGTCATATAGTTGTGCTAATAGAGCTCCTAACATTTTCAGTGTTGTAGATACATATATGATCATTCCTTATCTTGAATCGATGGCATCAATACTGGAGGAGTGAGTTAGTAATTTCCTTTACTTGTTGGAATTCCTGATCACATCTACCATCCCATTTAAATATTATTTCTTTATGTAGAAAATTGGTGGATGGATGGTGGGTATCAGCACAAAGCTGTGTCACACTTTTGGCCAACTTATCAACACAAATGAATTTAGGTATTTTTAACTAAATAATAATTTTGGTCAAACATATGATCTTGTAAGATTCATTCTAGCAAAGTTATATATGTCCACAACTTTTCCAACTATAATTGTTGGCTAAATGCATATTTAGCACCACTTTGAGTCCAATTTACCAAAAAAAAAATTATTTGAAAAACTCGACGTTTCAACAACTTCTACTTGTGTAAAAAATATTATTTTTAAAATATAAAAATACGCTTTTGTATATCCATAAGTTTAGTTTTCAAAAATATATATATTTTAATAGTATAGTTATTTTTTATATTTTATTTTTTTATTTTTACTAAATGTAGGTTTTTAGCACAAAACATTACATTGATTACCATGTCAAGGAAAAATAGTAAAACTTATTAAAAAAATTGAAAATAATATGATGCCCTAGACACAAGAATCTATATTAAGATGGTATAATTTTTTTTCTATTTTAGATAAATAATTAATAAGAAAGTTGATGTCAATTGGAAACAACTAAGTTTTAATATGCACACATTTTAATACTTATTTTTAAAAATATATATTTATCAAAATTGGAAAAAAAAATCCATGCCCTAAAGTTTTAAGTTATAAATACACACAAAAAAATTGAAGGGAATTTTTTTATATTTACTATATAAAGATGGAATCTCATGTAATATCATTTTTCAGCATTTTATCAACAACTAAATTCTAGTGTTAATTTATTAAAAACTGTATTCAAATGTTTTTTTTAATTTTTTCAAAAAATACAAACATTAAATATACTAAAAAATAAATATTTTATTAGTTTACAACATTTCAAAATTTAAAACATATATATCACTTTTTAGTGATTCAAGTTTAAAAGTTGGATCAGTGTTGACCGTTTTCTTTATAAAAGTGTGACATAGCTTTGTAATTTTACCCTGTACTTGTTTGCCAATTGTGCAATGAATATCTTGATGGTCTGTAGTTTACCTTGTTTACTTCTAAGCTAATTCAATGTTCTTGGAGGATGCATTTATAATATAGATTTTACCTTGGTAGGATCTACCTTGATGCCTCTTCTTGATACTATGTAACCCAACAGTTTTCCAAAATTCATGCCGAAGACACACTTCTTTTGGTTGAGACACAAGTTGTACTATTCTATCCTACCAAATACCTTTGCTAGGTTGCTCAAATGGTCTTCTCTTTTGATGGATTTCGCTAGTATGTCATCCACAGAATCATCCATAGTGGAATGTAACATATCATGAAAGATGGTGGTCATTACTCATTGATAGGTTTCCCTTGCATTATTTAGACCAAATGGCATGACATTCTAGCAAAAGGTTCCCAATGCATAAGTGAAGGTTGATTTATGCTGGTCATTAGGGGATATTTTGATCTGATTGTATTTGGAGAAGCCATCCATCAGTGATAGTATTTCATGCCCTGCAGTTAGATCTACAATCATGTCAATGTTGGGTAGAGGGAGGTCATCCTTTGGGAAAGCCTTGTCTAGATCCCATAATTTTATGCAAATCCTTTTCCCCCAATGGGATTTGATACTGTTACGAGATTAGATACCCATTCAGGATAGTCAATGGGTTTGACGAAGCCCACATATAATAGTTTCTAAAGTTCAACTTTGACCAAAAATGCTATATGTGGATACATCTTCTGAAGCTTCTGCTTGATGGGTTTAGCTCCAGGAAATATGGCTAGGTGGTGTACCACCAATGCTGGATCTAGCCCTGGCATGTCTACATATGTTGATGCAAAGTTGATTTTTATTTCATTGATAAATGCTAAAAAGTTCACCTTTTCTTGAGGATCAAGTGATGTTGCATGGTATGTTATTTTTGGTATTTCTATTGTGCCCACATTGATGGGTTCAAAATCCTCCACTAAGAGTGTTGAATTCTCTTGATATTTTATGGTGGGAATATTGAATCCTCCATCTTTGGGCACCTTAGAGAGGTTTTCACCCTCAGATGTATCCTTTTTCTTTCTCTTTTCTAGATCTAATAAAGCCACTTTGTGGTTTTCCTTAGGGGACCTTCTTTTGATTTTTATTTTTTTTAGTTTATTTTTGCAATTGGAGGACATAATCTCCCCCCAAAATATGCTCTTTGATCTAGTTACATTACAAAACTTGCTTTATGATCTCCTAGGTGTATATTCATTCAAATTCCCATGAACTTTGCAATAGCCTAATCGTTATGGAATATTTCCAAAACTGGTACATATGATGTTGTTGGTCCCAATCTATCAATTGTGGATAATGTAAGGGTATTTTGTCATGGGTATTTGCAAAGCTTATGAAAGTTGTAGCTAGGTTAGGGACATTTTTTTTTTCAAGGCTCCATAAGGAATCTAAGTTGTATTCAATAGAGTCATAGGAATCCCATTCATATTCATTGGAATCTGTCTTGATACGGTCGTCACCATATGTATATTCAATGGTGAGGGTACCATGTTTTGGATATACAAGTAGTCATCTAGACATTCACAAGTATCTGATGTCTCAATAGTAGTAGAAGTAGCTCCTTCCTCATAGGATGTGTTTCCAGTATTTGGTGTAATCACATTAGATGAACCATAACCCAACCCAAGATTCTTTGAGCACCATTCCATAATGATTGGTTCTCTTCTACCTTTTCCATGTAGACCATGGCCCCCTTGTCTAGTGAATCCCATGCTTTTGACTATTTTATACCATTTTTTGTTTTCATCAATAGGAAGGGGAGGTAGTGGTTGTTCTCGTCCTTCTTCTTTGTAGATCCACAAAGATAGATCCTCTTCACATACTTCCTCATCTTTCATGTCTCCCCACTTGGAGAAAATAGTAGGTTTGACTACCATTGTGATAGTTTGTACATGTGTGATTTCTTTCGGTCCTCCATATGTCTTCGGTGTTGGGGGAAGCATCTCAACACAAAAGGATTGATTGAAGTGATATTCTCCACAACATTTTTTGAGTACTTGGATCTTGAGCTTGGATTTAGATGGCTCAGTTGATGAAGGTGCAATGGAGAACAAAGGTAGTGATTTTGGGTCAACGTATGAAAAGTAGTGGAAGGATATATCATTTCTGGGTATTTGGAGAATCTTTTTATACTTCTCTTCCAACTTGGCATAGTAATGAGATGGTTTGGGGTCAGCATATATGGTCACTTCCTTATTTTCATAAGGAAACTTAAGGCATTGATGAAATATAGATGGGATTACTTTCAATGCATGGATCCATGGTCGACCCGAGAGAAGGTTGTATGTAAGCTTAAGATCCAGTACTTGACATGTAGTTTCTATTATTGCTGGTCCTATATGAATGTGTAGCCTGATAGTTCCTTTTAAAATTTTCTCCATATCATCATAAGATTTGATGATGATTCTCTTTTTTTTATCTATGACATCATTAGAGTATCCCATTTGTTTTACAAATTTTACTTAGTAAAAATGTTTAGACCTACACCATTATGTATGAGTACTCTCTTGACATTGTGTTTATGGATAGAAAATTCTAAATAAAGAGCTTGATTGGGGAAAGGTTTTTGCAGAAGGTCTTTGTTAGAAAATACTAAATGATGGGTGAATGTTTGTTTGGGACTGGAATTTCTAAAAGAGCTTTATCCAATATTTCCTTATGTGCTAGTGACAGTTTTAAGAGCTCAAGGATGGAGAATAGGGTGGGAGTTTTCTTAAGATGGTCCACAATGCTATAGTCACTTGATGGCTTACTTGTGGCTTTTACTTGGGTTGGTGCTCCTTGGATTGTTACTCTTCCCCTTCAGGTAGTCACATTACATTCAAGATCTCTACCTAATATGATTACCACATGAATGGTATGATCATCACAAGAGATATTTCCTAGAATGATATCCTCGCCATAAGAGAAGTTGGCCTTATGGTAATCTTATTTCTTTCCTTTATTGTTTTCCCTAGAATGGATGGGGATTGGATTCTTGTAGATCTTTAGGTCTTTATTTCTGGGATGAGGTTTGATGTCCACTTATCCCTTTTCAATCAAGTCTTGCATGATTTTTTAAGTCTCATGCAATTATTGGTGGTATGCCCCTTGATTTTGTGAAATTCACAATTGTCATTCTCGTTATACCAAGGGGGTTTGAAGTTGGGTCCCTCATAATTTGTTCTATCATTAATCATGATGAGATTCTTTTTGAATATTTTGTGCATAACTCTCCCAAGGGAGTAAATTATCTTCATGGTTGGTCATATTGCAAAGGTGGTCTCCTTTCGTTATCATATCCTTGATTTTGTTGTCAGTTGTTTGGTTGATTATTTTGGGGATAATTGAGCTGGTTTTTCTATTGATTATTTGAAGCATAGACTTGATGTGCTATTTGAACATAATTTTATAGCACATTGGGAGCTTACAAATTACATACAACCTTAGCATCAAATACTCCATCATTGGTTACATTCTTGTTTTCACCCATATTTTGGGTTTGTCATTTGATGTAGAAGGTTGATTTTAGGGTTGTAAAGTTTGATTACTCCTCTTGCAATAAGGACTCTTTCAATAAGTATTCCCTTTTCAATAGTTTCTATAAAATTTCTTGGGCATAACATTGTGAGGTTGTAGTTGATATCTATATGTACAATGGAGATAAAGACATTGACAAGTTGTTTCTCTAGAATGGGCCATTTAATTCTTCTTGCTTTGTGTCTCCATCTTTGGAGGTACAAAGAAAACAAATCACCTTAACTCTGTTTGATTTTGTAGAGATCAGTGATGGTTATATCCCATTCGATGTTCTATGAAAAATGGTTTACAAATTTATCAGACAACTTATCAAATGTTCTGATACTTGGTAGTAAATGAGAGAACCGGTATATAATGGGCCCATTGAGTGTCAGTGTGAGGGGGATATTTCCTAACTAGATATTAGTGAGGACCTATTCACATCATTAATAAGTTTACTTAGGAGTAAGTTTCCTAGGTGAAATTCTAGAAACTAGTATTTAATGGGACCATATCTCATTAATAATCATGTAGTTATCTAGGCATTTAATATTTCTCTCATGCATTTATAATTATGCATTAGGCATTTAATTATTGTAACTAAGGTGGTTATCCAACTACCTCTATCCTTGCCTATATAAGGAAGAATCTTGTACATTTGTAAAGCATTCTAGATCAATTCATCATATATCATCATTTGATCAAGTTCTCTTCTTGCTCTTGTTGCAACACTTCTTTATTTGTGGATGGTTTTATTCTTGGTGATCCATTGAAGATTGCAACTTCAAGTGGGTTATTGCTTCATATTTCCAACACTGAGACTCTGTGGAAAAAGTCTCATCAAGTATGTATCATTTCATTGTAGTTCCATGCAAGATATATTGAAAATTCACGTACATGCTCAATTGGATCTCCTTCCCCCCTATACTTGTCAAATTTTGGTATTTCAAAGCCTTTGGAGAAAGGTATCATGGATAAATTTTGGTCAAATAGATATGGAAAAATATCCTATAGAGCATAGGTCTTTTTCGGCTTTCCAATTTATATATCTGATATCCTTTGATTAAGTGTTTGTAGTTGCACCTTTATTTCATTGGTTGGTGCACTTGATTGTGGATTTTGTACATTGTAGCTTTGTTGTCCCATGATGTTTGTTTGGTTGTAGACTAGATATTGTGTAGTCATGGGACCTTGAGGAACATTTTGTGTATAAGGTATATTGGGTCCTTGTTGTGTATAAGGTAGGTTGGGTCTTGGTTGTGTACCTTGATATTGACTTTGAGGTGTTCCTTGATACTAATTTTGAGGTCCTCCTTGATACTGATTTTGTGGGATATTTTGTTGTGGAGTTTGGGGTGTACTTTGATAGTTTGTTTGTGGTACACCATTTTGTTGTGAATGTTGTTGAAGGCTGCCTTGTTGTTGTGAATGTTGTTGAAGGCTACCTTGATGTTGTGTTGATGGTATACCTTGTTGTTGTGGATTATATTGAAGGTTACCTTGGTATTACGTTGATGGTATACCTTGTTGTGGTTGATTTTTAAGGTTACCTTTGTATTTCATTGATGGTACACCTTGTTATGGTTGATTTTGAAGGTTTCCTTGGTATTGTGTTGATGGTGCACTTTTTTTGGTTAATTTTGAAGGTTACCTTGATATTGCATTGATGGTACACCTTGTTGTGGTTGATTTTGAAAGTTACCTTGATATTGTTTTGATGATACACCTTGTTTTTGTTGTGATGATATTCCTTGTTGATAGTGTAATTTGTTGGAAGGGTCAATGTATGAAGTGTGTTGTGGCATGTGTTTCCCTTGTGATTGGTTTCCACCTTATTGGTCCATTGGAAATTTTCCCATGTTTTGCATAGTATTATGTTGTGGCATGTTTTGGGTTGCATTTTCTTGATACTGTTGTGCCACAAATGATTATTCAATTTGGGATGGTGGTCTAAACAATGGGTTATCCATGGGTTGCATTTGATCATTGTTTTGTAAAAATAATGGTGGTATGTTGGGATTCATGGTTGGTTTTAGAATTTTTCTAACCAACATTTTATCTCCTAGTGGAATACGATTTGGATCTTTTAGGATGTCCACGTTGAAGTCAATGGGTAATTTTGCACCACTTTGTGCTAATGTGAGGAAATATGAGTTTGCATTCTTCCCAAGAATCCTGTAAGCTTTTGCATCTTAGGATCTTGGGAGTATTATGAAAGTTTCTCATTAGTGAGTTCCTAATCACTATTGTATTCTTCTATGATCACACCATTGAGATTTGGAAGTTGATTTTGACTATCAATCATGTTTTGGTTTCTAAGGAGTACTTCCTCATCACTTGGTTGTTGGTTTTGTGTTGCCTTGAATGAGAGTTATTTTTGAGGAGTTGTAAGGTCACTTGGTTTATAACCCAATGGGTTGGTTTCCTCATTAGTGATGTCGGTTTTTGGTGCACTTGAGCAACTCTTGTTGGATTCCATCTTTTTTCTATGTTGAGATCTCGTGGATAAACAAGTTCCAAGACCTTGTGAAATTTGGTGATCACTAACTATGGAATGAAATGGTGTTTGTTTTTTGGATTTTCTATCTAAAAGAATGGTTTTTTGTAAGCCAAGATCATCTATTGCCATGCAGGAGGTGGTAATACTGGTTTTCTGGTTGTAAGATCAACTTTTCATTCTTCTTTGTCTAGAATAGTAGCTGTGTTTCTCCACTAAGCTGGTGTTTCCTTTTTCTCAAACATGAAACTTCTCAGATTACTAATAATGTTCAACTTCTCTCCTTCAAATCATGTGAGATTTGGTTGTATAACAGGAGCAATAAGATTTTTTTGTTGAACAGGAGTAGTAGAATGCTAGATAGTCATAAAAGCGTAAGTTTTTCTTGATGTTTGATCTTTTTCTGTTTAAAAGAGTGAGGAATGAAGATGATGTAAAAGAAAAAATTTTGGAAAAAGGGGTCAATGTTTTGCTATGGTTTTGTGATACTCAAGACCCTTAAAGTATGAGTGATGTTTGGTGGATGTTTTGGAGATGATGCTAATTTTGGAACTCGAATTGTGTGAAACATGGACTGATATGTTACTCTATTTTTCTAGAGGATATGTTGAGAATATACTTGAACTAGGATTGAGGTTGCAAGAAAATGTTAATATCTTAGGAATTGAGAGTAAGGGAATAATCCAAGTTGTTTTTGATTTGAATCCTAAAACTAGAGTGATGTGTTTGATTTTTGCAAATGGATATGGAATGATGTAGATATGAGGTGTTTGCAGGTCTAACCATTTTGTTCCCAAAAGATAAAATATTAACCAGTTTTGGATTAGTCTCTGATTTGGACCAAAAAATAGGGCAATAGTGGTAATCTTTTAGGTCAATAACAGTTGGTATTTCTAGAAAAAGTAGTCAACTTTAGCAAAAGTGACTCTGTTTTGACAGTGATTGTAAAAAAAAAAAGACAACAATAGTAGAAATTATGAGCAATAGGGAGCAAGTTCGAGTCAACTGCGGTAATGTTTAGATCAATAGCAGAAATTTTTTCAATAGCAACTCTATTCAGATCAAATGTGGTTCTATTTTTCAAAAGTAGCAAAGATTTTTATAGTGATTGTCATGAACCAAAGAGCAATAGTGGCAAGTTTTAGGTCAACTACAGAAATCTTTAGGTCAATAGTGATAAAATATTTACAATAGCGACTTCTATTCATTTTTTTCCAGTTTATGTATATCATCTTGTTTGAATATTTCTAAACCTTTGTTCAATCTAATGTTTTGATTGCAAGTGATGCATAAAAAAAACAATTTTTGAGATCCAATAAAATAACTTTTGGCATACATTAATCAAGTCATCCTAAGTAGGTTTGTTTCTTTTAGCTAGGCTTACCTCATGCCCAAATGGGATTATTTTACATGCAACAAGTATGGAGAGAATTGATAAGTTAGACCCAAAGGAATGATTTTACATGTACCTTCTCAGAAGTAAATTCAAATGCACCACTTTCAAAGAAAATTTTGGAAACAAGGGTGGATAACTACTGTAAAGTTCTTAGTCATTTCTCAGGGGACCCAATGCCTAGCTAACATATAGCAAGCTACTAAAAGCTTTAACCACTCCTACTAGGGGCTCTATATACTTGAAGGTACCTCCCTGTTTTGAACAACACTGTCGACCAAGTAATCGCCAGTTAGATCTTGGTGTTTATCCTTGATCGATTTATATAGCGTCTTGAGGGAAATACCACTTTGAGTCACCTTGAGTTCTCTAGTGCAGGATGTATCTCAAGGTAGGTCTGTTCTAAAGGTGATGCTAAAATAAAACAAATGTGAAACCCAAAGTGCTTTTCATTTTCCAAGCATGGTGAACACGGTATACAATTCATTGCAGTTTCTTTTTAAGTTCCAAAATTTGAAGTGTGAAGATATCAATTCATTTTTTACATGCACCAAATTAAAAGTGTTTGAGACTTCAAGAAAGATATAGCAATGCGCAAATCAAAATGGATTTGTTCAATTTTAAGCACCAAATTTTTGAGTGGTTCTAATTGCCTTGTCTGTCTTAATGTGGTCAACAAAATGAAATGTGTTCGATTGTCAACAAAATAAAGGCATTTGTGCATCAACAAAATGAAAGACATTTTGTCAAAAATAAAAAAAATCAATTTTATGAGCACCAAATTGAAAATGAGAATTTCCTTGTTGAATTTTATGAACATTAAATTGAAAATGAGAGTTGTGGGTTCAATTTTATGAGCACTAAACTGAAAATGAGAGTTTTCCTTGTTCGATTTTAATGAGCACCAAATTGAAAATGAGATTTGTGGGTTCAATTTTATGAGCACTAAATTGGAAATGAGAGTTTGCTTTGTTCAATTTAAATGAGCACCAAATTTAAAATGAGAGTTGTGGGTTCAATTTTTAAAACACCAATTTGAAGTGTGTTCTAACTATGAAAGCTTTTAAAATTGAAGTGTCCTTGGACCATTCACCAACCCTATAATGAAACCATTAGTTGTTCTCATGGAAACATGTGCCATACTCCTACAAGGGTTGCACAATCAATGTTAGAAATTTCTCAAAACTCCAAATAGTCAAACATTAGTGTTAGAAATAAAAAAAATTGCTTGCAAATTTAAAATAGAAAGAAATAGAGAAATAACAATAATATTATAGATAGTAGCAAACTTTCCATCTACAACAATAGTGGTCGAGTTTTTCAAAAGCAGTCCAAAAAAGTGCAACTGCGGACCTGTTATAGACAACTATGGTTAAAATGCCAAAATCAATCTTGTTTATTGTAGTAGCGGTTGGAAAAAGTGCAACTGTGATAAGAATGTTGAAACAACCATGTGAAAATCCTATAGCTTTAATTTGAAAATTATCAACAACATTTCAGAAAAAAGGTGTCAGCATTCTGGAACTTGCAAG
>VDFB02383145.1:0-12638 GCA_007258455.2 Sequoia sempervirens | reverse complement strand
CAATACACATTAGATGAAAAATGTTGCACACCCCTGCTACATAGGGGTTTCTTTCACCCTCTTGACTGTCTTCTTAGCCAGGTTTCCAATACTCGCCTAAGAACAGCCTTCCAACTTGCCTTTTGAACCTCTAATGTCTACCATATTTACATTATTTACAAGCTTGGAGCCTAGCATTGCTTCCTCTGCGTCCATACTGCCTGGCGCGAGCAGAAACAACACTAAAACTCCATGATTCTGGTTCTTTTTACCAGTCCAAAACAGAAGTAAAGAAAGACAAAGATTATACAAAGAACAGAGAGCGATGAGAAGACTAATAAAAGGCACTGAAACAGAACTAAAAAACGTTGCTTTACATGCTCTAAATTCAATAAAAGATTTAATCCATTCTTCTATTTGCTGTTACGCCAAAAAACACAGAAAACAGATTTTTCTCAGCAAAATCACGAGTTCTTTATTTTCCTCACAACTGCCATCACAAAAAAACTTCCAACAACGTCTACAAGTCAAGAGCTTTCCTTTCCAACACAGGAAAATTAGTTAGGTTTTACATTTCGAGCTCAAAAGTGGCCAAACAATGCGCGTTTGAAAACACACTGTGTTTTGCAAACATAACCAAAACTTAAGGAATCAAGCACACAAAGATCCTTGACTTATTCAAATTTAAACCTAAGCTCTAAAAAGGTCCCCTTACACCTACTAAAAGTGTTAAAAGACCATCACAACAAAAAGGAAATGATTTAAAAGCAAAACATCAAAATGTGCTTGTTTTTATGGTAGGTGCAGGAAGGTGTTAAAAGACCATCACAACATAAAGGAAATGATTTAAAAGCAAAACATCAAAATGTGCTTGTTTTTATGGTAGGTGCTCCTGCACCATTCTCCCCTTCTTAGCACAAAGATCAAGGAACTGGAGGTGTTAGCAGTGATAGATCAATTCCTTGCTTCTTGAAATCTGCTTCTTCAACCCAGGTAGCCTCAGACTCAGGTTTTCCTTTCCACTTGACAAGGTGTTCCATATATGCCTTATGTCTTGTTGCTTTCTTCACCCTGGACTCCAAGACCTTCTCTGCCTGAGCTTTCTCTTGACTTGGAAGGGGTATATTAGTGATATCCTGAAAGATTTCCTGACTGTTCTGAAAGTCATCATTGACTGTACCCTTGTACGTGATCAAATCAGCAACATTGAAGACTAGAGATATACCCAAATCCGATGGAAGTTACACCTTGTATGCATTCTTTCCATACTTAGCTATCACCTTGCATGGTCCTACCTGTTTCATTTGCAACTTGGTGGACATCCCCTTCTGCAATCTGGATTTGTTGAGGTGAACCATCACATAATCACCCACTTGAAACTGCACATCTCTTCTTGTCTCATCAACTTTATCTTTCAACTTTTGTGTTGTTGCTGTGATTGTCCTCTTAACCTGCTCATGAATCTCCTTCATGGTTTGGGTGAAATCTTCTGCATGTCCACTCCTATTCTCCATTGTTCCAAGGTCTCTGAGCTCACAAATTCCTCTTGGATGCATCCCATACACAACTTCAAATGGGCTTTTTCCTGTAGTCCTGTTCACACTATCATTATATGCATATTCAGCTTGGGAAATCACCATATCCCAGGTCTGCCCATATTCCTTTGTCAAGCACCTCAATAGGTTACCTAACACTCTGTTAACCACCTCGGTTTGCCCATCGGTCTGAGGATGGTAAGCTGATCCAAATGACAAATTAGTTCCCAATCTGCTCCACAATGTTTTCCAAAAATGGCTCATGAACTTCACATCCCTGTCAGAAACAATACTCAATGGTAATCCATGGATTCTTACAACTTCCCTGAAGAATAGATGGGCAATATAACTTGCATCATGTGTAGTCTTGCAAGGAATAAAGTGACTCATCTTGCTAAATCTGTCCACAACTACAAAACACTGTCAAAACCAGATTTACTCTTGGGAAGACCCACCACAAAATCCATGCTCACACACTCACATGGTCTGTTCGGAATAGGCAAGGGCTGATATAACCCAACATTGCTAGCTCCCCCTTTGGCTTTCATGCAAACAACACACTGTTCAACATACTTTCTGACATCTCGTGTTAACTTAGGCCAATAATAAAACCTTTGTACCAGCTCTAAAGTTTTGTTAATACCAAAATGCCCACTAAGACTGCCATTGTGTTTTTCTTGGATCAGATTTTCTCTCATTGATCCTCTTGGGACACATAACAGATTGCCCTTGAATAACAACCCATTTTGCAATGTATACTCAGCATATTGACTGTGAAAGTGATTTGCAAAGTCTGAACATACCTTGTAGGCTTCTGAAAAGTCTTCAACATCACCATAGAGATCTTTAAAACTTTCCAATCCAATGCTTTTCAGCTGTATCTCTTGGACTTTCAACATCCTCCTGCTTAATGCATCTGCCACTTTGTTTTGCTGTCCCTTCTTGTGCTTAATGGTAAATGTGAAAGCTTGAATGTACTCCATCCATTTCAAGTGCCTATTGCTTAACTTCTCTTGGGTATTGATGTAACTGAGTGCCTGGTTATCCGTGAAAACCACAAACTCTTTGGGCAGCAAATAATGTCTCCATTTCCTAAGGGACTGCACTAAAGCATAAAGTTCCAGATCATAGGTGGAGTATTTCTGCTTGGCTTCATTGAGTTTCTCACTGAAGAAGGCTACAGGCCTACCTTCTTGACTAAGGACTCCTCCTACTGCTACTCCACTTGCATCACACTCAACTGTAAACAATTTATCAAAACTAGGCAATAACAGGATAGGTTGTGTTGCCACTTCTTTTTTCAGCTTTTCAAACCCCTTATCAGCCTTTAAAGCCCACTTAAACTTTGTTTTCTGACCACCCTTGATTGTATCTAACACTGGTGCACATATACCACTAAAATTCCTTATAAACTTCCTATAAAACTGAGCCAAACCATGAAAATTTCTTACCTCAGTTGTTGTGGTTGGTGTAGGCCAGTTTAGGATAGCTTCCACCTTACTTGGATCCATTTTCAGCGTTCCCTGGGATACCACAAAGCCTAGATACACAAGCTCTTGTTTGAAGAACTCACACTTCTCAAGATTGATTGCCAACTGTTCTTCTTGCAACCTTTTGAGTACCATCTCTACATGCTTCAAATGTTCTTCTGCTGTCTTACTGAAAATCAGTATGTCATCCAAGTAAACTACCACAAAAATCCCTGTGAAATCCTTAAGCACCTCATTCATTAGTCTCATGAACGTGCTAGGGGCATTTGAGAGGCCAAATGGCATCACTTTCCACTCATATAAACCATCATTCGTCTTAAAAGTTGTCTTCCATTCATCACCTTCCTTAATTCTGATTTGGTGATACCCGCTCTTAAGATCTAGCTTAGTGTAAAATTTTGCACCTCCAAAGCAATCCAATAAATCTTCAATCCTAGGTATTGGAAATCTATACCTAATTGTGATCCTATTAATTGCTCTAGAATCAATACAAAGTCTCCATTTACCTCCTTTTTTTGTTGCCAAAACAACTGGGACTGCACATGGACTAATACTCTTTTGAATCAAACCTTGATTCAGCAACTCTTCCACTTGCCTTGCCACCTCTTGATTCTGCTCCGGGGTCAGTTTGTATGCTGCTTTGTTAGGCAATGAGGCTCCAGGTATGAAGTCAATTTGATGACTTATTGCTCTCTTGGGTGGTAGAGTTGTTGGTGTTCCATCACTCACTATGCTCTTGTATTTGTCAAGCAAGTTTTGGACTGTTGCTGGTAACACTGTCCTTTCAGCCTTTTCCTCTTCTTTGGGCTGCATCATGATCACATACCCTTCATTCCCTTGGTGTAGATCCTTGATGAACTCCTTGCCACTGCTCAACATAATGTTTGGAACCTTAGATTGCCCTTCATCTTCCTCAATCAACGATTGCAGCTTGAAAGTTTTCCCATCCTTCTTGAATTCTATGGTATTCTCCTTTCCATGATATACAGCACCTCTATCATATTGCCATGGCCTGCCAAGAAGAAGATGGCATGCGTCCATGGGCAGTACATCACAAATCAGCTTGTCTTTATAGCCTCCAATCGAGAATTCCACTGTAACCTACTCATTCACTAAGACACTTTGCCCTTTGTTCAACCATGTGACTTTGTAGGGATTGGCATGAGGTACCTTCTGCAATTTCAACTTAGTTACTGCCTCCTCAGAGATGATATTGTCCGTAGAACCAGAATCTACAATAACCTTGCATACCTTTCCCAATATCTTGCACCTTGCTCTAAACAAAGCTCTCCTTTGCTTGGGTTCTTCCTTGACCGGTTGTCTGATCAGCACTCTATTAAACATCAGATTTTCACCTACTTCTAATTCTATGTGACTGATCTCAGGTGTCTTCACACTCATGGTGTCCTCTTGTGCATAAGCTACTCTTTTCTCGTTGCTAGATGAAGCTTTCTCCGGGCATCTATAAGCTGGATTATAGTTATAACATTTCATGGTGGCAAAGTAAGAGTTACTTCTGCCTGCTCCTCTACCTCTGTTTGAACCTCCTTGTGGTCCTCTTCCTCTATTAAATCCTCCTCTTGATGAGGTTTCACCTCCATGTTCAGTAAGCTTTGATTCACCTTGGCTTCTTTGTTCATTACCTTTTCCTTGGTAACCTCCACGCTGTCCTCTTTGATCTCTGCCTCTTCCTCTGTGTTGGCGTAAAATCTAACACCTCTGGAGTGCAGGTTTGTACGGACAGCTATGTACACTACGCAATGAATGCTCTTCAAATTAGGAGGGGAAGCTCCCCCTCAAGCAGCTGGAATGTAATGGAAAAGAAAAAGTAATCTAAGTCCCATCTTTTGTTCTCAAATGGAAGAGGCACAAGGTTAAGAAACCAAGAACGCTATGTACTAAGGATTTTCTCGGGTTTCCTCAGAGATCATTAACTGCTAAACTAAGCTATCTACTTTCAATTCCATCCAATTTCCCCAAGAAAACAGTAATGAGGAAATGGAGTGGTTTGGACTATCTGGACGATAAACGAGTTTAGATTCTCTACTTGAAGGCAAGGTGGCGCATCTATCAGCTCAATCTAGACAAGTTTATTGGGCACAAAACAGATTTAAGAATTTACCATGACAATCTTATGAAACCCTATGTAGCATAACACTTGATCAAAATAGTAAAGACTTACAAAACAGATTTATCATCACAATCTCACGAAACCCTATGTGGCATAAAACTTGATCATAATGATAAAAGATTCACAAAACAGATTTATCATCACAATCTCTTGAAACCCTATGTGGCATAACAATTGATCATAATGGTAAAGTTGCACAAAACAGATTTATCATCACAATCTCTTGAAACTCTATGTGGCATAACAATTGATCATAATGGTAAAGATGCACAAAATAGAAAGAATTCACCATTACAATTGCATGAAACCCTATGTGGCATAACAATTAATCGTAATAGCAAAAACACATGAACAAATACCAAAAGAGCAATATTGAGGGCAAGGTAGCCGCAGCATATATTTCTCTCTCAAGCAAAAGTTATTTACAAATGAGCAAAAGCTCTTATTTATATATATCAAAGTGTAGGGAACCCTAAAATCACCTTGAGTTATCTACAGTTCTTGCAATGCATGCAAGTTTTGCTGCCAAGCCCTAATGAAGTAAACTATACAGTTAACTGGAAAACTAACATCAGTTAACCGAAACATCTAATCTAAAAATGGACAATTGTGCGAGCATGCACGTCCTTATTGAAAGCAAGTTAACTGGAACACTACCATCAGTTAATGTAAAACCCTAAATGAAACTCCAAGTGTGTAAATCTAATCTCAAAATAGATATGCATGAAACGAGACAGAGAGTTAACTTGAAAGGGTAACACCAAGTCCAACTCCTATGTGTAATGTCTATCCTGAGAGGTGGGAACTGAAGTCTACTGATCGTGATCTCGAACAATCAATCCCTTAATGAGGTTGTCAACTGCATCAGCATCTGAATGACAGCAACTTGAGCAATCTTGGCAATCTTTGCACACTCAAACTAGCATTTCACTGACTGGTAACTTTGGCGGCTCCGTAATTGAAGTGATGGCCAACATCTCTTTTGCAGCTTGATACAAAACGGTCTCAGCTTTTCTAATGAAATCATGAATTAAGACCAATTTGGTCTTGAATTCAATCTGTGTGTACTGTACTCTAAAAAACTCGCCTGTTGACTGTGAACACTGCTATATTCTGACAACTTTTCTGGAAAACTAAAAATAGCCTTTCGAAGAGTCATTTCGGCGAAAATCTGAGATATGGGTTTTGTCTAGAAAAAGATTCTAAGACAACCCAGAATGTCAGATTTGCGAAAATTTGACTTCTACTCGACCATGCAAGGAATTTTCAGTTGAGAAAATTAGAGCCTCGAGAACTGATGCTCTGAAGTAAATTTTCCTAAAAAATTCTGGCACATGGGTTTTCTCGAGGAAGCTATTCTGAATCAACCCAGATGATTTGTTTTGCCAAAAATTGCCAATTCTTTAAACATGCAAAAGAATTTAAGACGAGAAATATGTTGGGTGAAAATTATGTAATCAACTTTCGACAGTTTACACAACTTGGACTTCAGCCACAGCTATGTGAGATGTGAATCTCTCCTCTCGGAAAGGGGAGGCGCCCTTCTTACTGCTAAGAGAAACAATAGTAAATCACAAAAGTAATTACACAATGTACACGAAAGTCACGGAGTGGGGGGAGTGTGTTACATTCATACTTCTCTCTTTTTTCAGAGAAGATGTTTACAATGCTTCACGTGTTGGAAGTTCCGAATTCTTGATAACTAAAAACTAACAACCAGCAGTAATGCCAATATCTCTATCTCATCAAAGCGAAGCGTAGAGATACCAGAAATAATCAACAACAAACAAAAGAAAATAAAATGGGAAAGCTCACGAAGGCACAAAGTCGTTCCGTAGCTTTATCAATGTCGGATCTGCATAAACGTACCTTTTGCTACGTTAGAAGCACAAAGTCTTCTTAGACGCAACAATTCTTCGAACAGCATGAACGATTACAAGCACAAAGTCTTGTAGATCATCCAACCAAAATGTCAACGAGCACGAACGATTACAAGCACAAAGTCTTGTAGATCTTTCGACAAAGTATCCAAGAGAATGAATAATTATAAGCACAAAGTCTTATAGATTATCCAACAAGAACATGCAAGAGTATAAATGATTATAAGCGCAAAGTCTTATAGATCACTCAACCAATGATAAACAAAATAACAATGCAATCTAAATAGTAGATGTAACACAAAGTTTACATCAATCACTTAGAGTCTTTCAGATTTCTCGAACTAATCACTACCAAATCAAATCAACTTACAAAAGTATTGAATCCAACGCAAAGTCTGGCTTGCAATCCTTTTCTTTATTGATTGAATCTCATTCACAAAATATGAACGCAAAGTTTCACAAGTTTGCTTACAAAAGGGCAGCACTTCGTTGCAAAAGACTAAAAGATAATATTACAATGAAAATCCCTCACATTATATAGAAAGAGGGATGAGCAAAAGAAGGAAAGAGATTGAGAAAATCAGGGAAAGTTAGGTGAGCAATTTTAGGAGATCTCACCTAACTTTGACCAAAGTCAAAGTGTAATTTGTTTTCAAAATATTACATCTTTGATCTTGGTGTAATTACAATTTACAAAATGACATTCGAAAATGTCGAGAAATATTTACAAGATGCATAATGGGATGCACCGGAAATTTCTAACACTGGAGAACAGGAAGCTTCTTCATGTTTCTTTGCTTGGGCGCGGAGACTTCATACTTCTTCCTGGTCTCCTGCGTGAACTTTTTATTTGGAAGAACCACGATCAAAGGACATCACCTTCGGAATCACTTGACGAGATCTAGAGAGAAACTGCAAGGATGGTGAATCAACAAGCGTTAGCAGAAAAAGTAGCATTGGGAAGCGTGAAGTGAGCAACAATGATGGGAAAGCGTGGAGCAGATGACAAGGCACGCAAAACGATGCACAAAATGGAGGGAAAGAAGTTCAGGAGTAAATCAAGCAAGTTTGAAGTTCAACTGGAAAAGATTATAGAAAATTGGAAAAAGTGTAAGGGCGCCAAAATTCAGCGCCCTTACATTCTGGAAATTTCACTTTTGATGCAAGGGCGCTAAATTTTGGCGCCCTTACATCTTTCAGTGTTAGGAAAATTTTTACATATTCAGCATGTCAGGGCGCTAAAATTTAGCGCTTCTGCATTTTTGGGAATCCAGACTTTGATGTAGGGGCGCTAAAAAATAGCGCTCCTGCATCTCAGTGTTAGAAAAATATCTCAAAATGCAAGGGCGCACTTTTTCAGCGCCTCTGCATCTGAAACATGGTTTTGGAAAATGGATGTAATGGTGAATGAAAACGGCGCTCGGGGTTTGCAAAGTGTGTCTGCATGGAGTTACCATTGAAATTGGAGAATAAAGAGAAAGCAAGGGTAACAACTTACAAAGATGAAACGCGAAAAATGCTAGAGAAGAACTTCGAATTTCCAAAACACGTGATTGCAGCTTGAGAAGAACTCGCCCAGCAAGAAGAAAAGAAGAACAAAGACCATAAACAATGAAAATGGCGAACAAAGACACTTTTAAGTGAAAAGGAAAATCAAAAACCTAACTCAAGTCGAGCAATAAATTTAGGCACGAAAAGTGGCACGATTGACGAAAAATGCAAAAAAGATGGAGAAACGCGCCAGGGCCAGAAAAAGTTTAAGTGTCAGGAAAAAGTGTAATGGCGCTAAAATTTAGAGCTATTACATTTTTTTGGAAATTTCACTTTCATGCAGGGGCGCTAAATTTTAGCGCCACTGCACTTTTCAGACTTAGCCAATTTTGGCTTCAGGGCAGGAGCGCACTTTTTCAGTGCCACTGCATTTTTCACAATTTGCTAAGTACGAACAGTGAAACTTCGCGAAAGATCTCGTTTCGAAGGTCTTCGCGAGGCGAACATGGGGGAATGCTCGAATTGACTATTCGAGACTTGGGAACGCATTTCGAGGTGGCTTGAAAATCACTCCGTTATGCGTACCTTGAACTTCACGAATCCTAGGAAATGGACAAGTTTTGTAGGGGGGTTATCTGTGGAATGAGCACTGCTAGATTCCGTGATAACAGCTGGCTCCTGTTGGGGATCTTCCTTCAACTGTTCTTTGAAACGAATGAAGGGAGAAGAACTCCAGAATTCAAGTGCCTTTATCCATTGGGCTTGGAGTCAGGTGACAACGACGAAAAACAAATTTACGAAAACAAGACTCAAACTTATGCAAATGCACTTATTGAAAAGGGAAAAACCTACCTAATTAAAACTAGCCATCAATGAAATCTTCTCAAATGAAACCGTTCACAGGTTCAACAAAATAGCTGCCTTTCTTCAACAGCTTGCAAGGCCTTCCATGATCATTAGCAGCTGCATGTAGATGAAGTTGAGGCATTGCTTCTAGAAGGAGATGAACAGGTTCAGCTACCTTTGAAAATATTATGCATATATTGCTGCTCCAAAATAATTCATTGAATGCAGGCTGCTCCTGTGCATCTACAAATATATCTTTAGCTGCATCCTCAAGTTTATCTTCACGCTCAGGTGCAAGTGGAACCTCTGTCTTCCCACTGGCCTCCAACCAAGCAAGATGTCTTATGGGACATTCCCTTGATCGATCAAAGATTGAATGCTTCTTACCAGTTGCTACCTCAACAATTGATTCATCAACCATGGCAACCTCATGCTGATTCGGATGATCTCCTTCATGTGACTCAAATGAAGATATGATTGCATTGCATACCTCAATATGATGTTCACCATCCTCAGACTTGGGAAAATCTGAATTATTTATAAGAAGGTCCTCACGTGACACAGATGCATTCTTTTCAACTTGACTGAAATCTGCATGCATGTCCATCTTTTCGGATCTCAAGAAAATATTATTTTCATTCACTTGAACTTCAACAAAATGACTTTCATCATTTTGCTCTTCATCAATGGCTTTCTGAGACTGCATAAACCAGAATTGGGAGTCGCCAGCTATGTCTACTTCCTTTTCTCGGAAGAGAACAGCAAGATCACTTGGATCGGAGTCAGGATGGTTCACTGCTCCTTTTACTAATGGTACCTCAAGAGCAAGCCTCTTTGGAGGTGAAGATAACTTGTGTTGATTACCAACAGCATTTGAAATTGACCTCCTTGGTACGTCTTTGCAAGGAACAGAAAACATGCCTTGAGCTAACTCCTTTTTGAGGTCAAATAGCTCATTTGCCAACCTTTGCACCATAGGATCCCTCCTTGTGATGGAAGAAAATAACTCCAAAGAAGAGCTTTCTTCAGATTCATCTGAGTCAATCTTTATTTTCCCAGCAAGAATGAGATCATCTTCAATTTTTGTCGCCAAGGTCTGCACAACTGCAAGAGTAGCTGGAGGTGCTCTTCTCAATAGGAAACCAACCTCAGGCGCTTGAGAATTTACAAAGAAACATTTCAAGTTCTCAGCTGTAGGTTGAGCAACAGTTGGAATTCTTCGTGTCAACTTGTTGAAGTGAGCAATGAACTCGCGCATGGGCATGTGAGATTCCTTCTTCAACTGGGTGAGCTGAGCCAACAAAGCATGAGCATCTTCAGGAGGCTTGAACCTTTCTTCAAACTTGGCTATGAGAGTTGCCCAGTTTGTGATGGTACTTGGCGCCAAATGATAAAACCAATCTGCAGCAACGCCTTGGAGAGTCTCCACAAACAGCCTTACAGATACATCTTCGTATTCAACACCATGAACCCCACAAGCAATGTAGAAAGCAGCAACGTGCTCGTCAGGATGTTGTCCATCACCAAAAAACTTGGGAAAGTTCTTCCGTGAGCCTTCAGGAAGAGCATGTAGGGGTAGAACTAGGCTCAACGGACCAAAAGCATTTCCCCAAGGACCTTGAGCAGCCATTTACATGTCCTTGGTGAAATCTTGAAAAACTTATAAGAAAATAAATTACAATAGAAAAGGACACAGGTGTACTTCAAACGAAAGCATGAGGCTTTAGAATGCGTATCGTGTCCCCAGCGGAGTCGCCAAAAAACTGTTGGGTGAAAATTATGTAATCAGCTTTCGACAGATTACACAACTTGGACTTCAGCCACAGCTATGTGAGATGTGAATCTCTCCTCTCGGAAAGGGGAGGCTACTCTTCTTCATCACAAGCAAAGAACAATAGTAAATCAGCTAAAAAGTAATTACAATAATGTACTTTAAAGTCAATGGCGGGGAGGGTGTGGTTATCTATCCTTCTCTTTTCGTAGAAGATGTTTACAATGCTTCACGGTTGGAAGTTCCACCTTGATAACCCAAACGTAACAACTGCGACGCTAATATCTCTATCTCGGCAAAGCGAAGCGTAGAGATACCAGAAGTAATCAACAACAAACAAAAGAAAATAAAATGGGAAAGCTCACGAAGGCACAAAGTCGTTCCGTAGCTTTATCAATGTCGGATCTGCATAAACGTACCGTTTGCTACGTTAGAAGCACAAAGTCTTCTTTAGACGCAACAATTCTTCGAACAGCATGAACGATTACAAGCACAAAGTCTTGTAGATCATCCAACCAAAATGTCAACGAGCACGAACGATTACAAGCACAAAGTCTTGTAGATCTTTCGACAAAGTATTCAAGAGAATGAATAATTATAAGCACAAAGTCTCATAGATTATCCAACAAGAACATGCATGAGCATGAATGATTATAAGCGCAAAGTCTTATAGATCACTCAACCAATGATAAACAAAATAACAATGCAATCTAAATAATAGATGTAACGCAAAGTTTACATCAACCACTTAGAGTCTTTCAGATTCCTCGAACTAATCACTACCAAATCAAATCAACTTACAAAAGTATCGAATCCAACGCAAAGTCTGGCTTGCAATCCTTTTCTTTATTGATTGAATCTCATTCATTAAAATATGAACTAAAGTTTCACAAGTTTGCTTTTACAAAGGGCAGAAAGCACTTCTCAAGGTAAAAGATTAAAGATGATACATAATGAAAATCCCTACAATATATAGAAAGAGGGGATGAGGAAAATAAGGAAAGAGATTGAGTAGTGGCTCATGTAGTTAGGTGAGAAAAATTAAGGGAATCTCACTTAACTTTGAACACCAAAGCCGTAAAAGTGTAATTTGTTTTCAAAATATTACATCTTTGGACTCTGTGTATCACAATTTACAATAAGACATTCAAAAATGTCGAGAAATATTTACAAGATGCATAATGGGATGCACCGGAAATGTCTAACACTGGAGAACAGGAAGCTTCTTCATGTTTCTTTGCTTGGGCGCGGAGTCTTCATACTTCTTCCCGGTCTCCTGCATGAACTTTTTATTTGGAAGCACCAAGATCAAAGGACATCACCTTCGGGATCACTTGACGAGATCTGGAGAGAAACTGCAAGGATGGTGAATCAACATGCGTTAGCAGAAAAAGCAGCATTGGGAAGCGTGAAACGAGCAACTAGGCACGAAAAACGATGTAGGAGCGAAGAAATGGGGTTCGGAATGGAAACAGAGCAATTTTGAAGAAACTAAGTTAAAAACTGCCAAAAATG
>VDFB02383144.1:0-19765 GCA_007258455.2 Sequoia sempervirens | reverse complement strand
TATGTATATATATACATATATATACATATATATACATATATGTATATACTAAGTAAACAATTCATAAATTTGTATACATATATATATATATACAAATAATAAGATAAATAATAAATCATATACATATAATTATAATATATTTTATTTTACTTGTAATATGTTCATGAGAGATTAATTGTATATACAAATTTATGAATTGTTTACTTAGTATTCATTACATTTAGTTTATGTTGTACAAGTGAAACAACTACAATTAGTAAAGTAAAAAAAATTGGCTCACATAGAGATGAGAAAATAATGGACCATTATTCATATCATGGAATGAATATCTATTCACTAAAAATCATATACCCACTTTCTACAAATTGATATTTTTCATGAATTAGACACTAAAAATTAGGTGGATATTTTCTACAAAAGAAAGTTTATTCATACAAAATATATTTTCCTACACCCACAAGAATTTTTGAACTTTTATGATAGTGAATTAGAGTATAATGAAAAAAGGTAAGTAGATATTCAACTTTGGAAATTACTACACCTCACAAACCTCACTTCCTCCATGGAAGTAGGCTAGTATTTTCTATGGTAGGTTGTAGGCTAGTATTTTCTATGGTAGGTTGCCACTTTTAGTGCATTTTTATGTGGTTGTAGGCTAGTATTTGCCACTTTTAGTGCATTTTTATGTGGTTGTAGGCTAGTATTTTCTATGGTAAGTTGCCACTTTTAGTGCATTTTTATGTTCTTTGGGTTTTTTCTTTCTAAATATTTCTATATTAAAATTAGGTTTTAGGGAAAAAGTTTTATAGATAGGGGTTTAGGGTTTAGGGATAAGATTTATGGCGTGTTTATAGTTTTAGGGATTATGGTTTACATGGTCTAAAGAGAATTAATTCATTATAAAAGTTAATTCCTAAACACTTAAAATATAAACCCTAATTGCTAAACCCTACATCATATTTATTTAAGCAAATTATAAATAAAATTTATAAATGATAAAATTTGTATGTAAACTAGTTTTTTTTAAAATAAAAAGTAAGTATTGTTTATAAATTAGGATTAAACTCTAAACTAAAAGACCTAATCCCTAAACACAAAAAAATTAAATCCTAAAGCCTATAACCTAAATAATTTTGTTAGATTTTAATGATTTATGGATTGACTATATGACTTAAGTCTTCTTCAAGTTCACTCACCCTAATCAATCAAACTTGATGCAAACTAACTAGTTTATCAAGATAGAGTGAAGAAGGTTCCAATTATAGAATGTTACTAAAGCATAATATCATAAAATCATATCATATACTTGTAAATATTAAACATCAATTCCTATTTATTAACCTTTCATACTTAATTATAACTAAAATTAATTTGTTCACTTAAATACAAATGTTCATAACATAATATACTATCCTTATTAATATATATTTTTGACTTTATAACTATGATTTCACTTATACTATCATAGTCATATTATTGGTTATGTATTTCAATAAATAATAATAGTAGCACATATAGGGGTTCATGATTAATGCATATTCGAATGGTTCTAGTTTCGAGTAAAGGTTTCCCTAAAGCATCATATTATGGTAACTAAATTCAAGGATCATTATTCAATAACGATGTTATAGCCCCTAATGAGAGACAATGACATTGCAAACAAGAGCTGTGCGACAGCTGGAGTCCCTGCCCATAGATCACCCAGTTTAAACTCAAATCACTTTATCAAGTCCTGTTTGAATTTGCAAAGTAGATGCATAGTCCTCAATGTCAAGAGTGTGTCTAATAGGATTCTCCATGGCACCTCCACAAGCTCCAAAAAATTTACTTGTCAAAACTTATTAATTTCAGATAATAGGTTTCACTTCAATTACTAACTTTCATGTATCCAAAAGTCGTGACAATAGAAAAAGTTGATGGGGCAGGGGGAACAAGAAAAAGTAGAGATGGTGGTGACTGGAGTTCCTCTTGTAGGTGCTTGCTCGAAGGATTTTGAAAGGAGTATGAAAGATCAAAAATGATATGGACAAGCCTCAATTTGTCCTCTCATTTGTCCTTTATAACTGATATTGACAAAATGAAATACAACACAAATTATAACCACTAGTCCAAGATATTCATTGACTTTCCTTTCATCTGTCCTAAAGGATAAGAGTTTGAAAGTGAAAATTTGGCCACCGTAGTATTCCTTGCTCCTTTTTGGAGGAGCTTTTAGTTAGGATCTAAACATAATAATTAGATTCAGGAATGCACTTCAAATTCTAATACCTCAATTTATGTAATCTTGGCAAAAATAAAAGAATAATAGCATTGCAAAGTTGAATGGGATAAAGGAAATAAAATGAAAAATGTGAAAGACACAAAGAGAAGTTGAGTTTTACTATTCTATAAACACAGGTGGCAATATTCAGGATGAGACATAAATAACTATAGAAAATAAAATACTAGCCAGAGAAATCTTGAAGAGTATTAATGAGCACCTATGGACAAATCAATTGAGGTGGTTGCTAACCATAGAATATATGTTGCCCAGGCCCAGGACTCCCTGGAGGATTCATGTCAGCTTGTAACAAAATTTCAAAATCATATGGATTCGTAGAAACAAATATCTTTCTTGGGAATTTCTAGACACAGCAAAAGACAAAGGTATTTTCAATTTCTCAAGATAAATTATCAAGAGTCCAAAATGTATAAAAAAATTTAAAAAGAGAAACAACTAATATTTTTTAATGCTTGAAGCAATCCTAATTGCATGATGAGAGTGTACACAACAATTTTCAAAATATGGATTAAATCTCTTGCACAAAGTTAACAAATACCTCTGCCAGAATAACAATGAATCCTTCATTCAATAAAACACAACTAGGGTAAATATAGCTTGTTATTCCTGCCATTCTTAACTATTGAGTCCAAGAGACTGATCTGTCCTAACCTATTCAAATATCTCTTAAGTTTACAGCAATTTTAAAATTTGTGATTGGCATTGCAGAACACTAAATCTTAACAACAATGTTTTATATTAATCACACCAAGGTTTCCTATAATGTTATGGCAGCAATGATACCAATATTAATTGATCAAAATATTAATATTGAACAACATACTATCTAAGAATGATACATATGGAATGGCCGAAGGCATCCAAGCACCCAAAATAAAGAGCTTTTCCAACTCCCATTTGGACCTGCAACATGAACATGCCAGAAAAACTTAAATTCTTACAAATTGAGGTCCAAAAACAATTAAATAATTTATTTCATCTATGATTCTATCCCTCAATAGAGCATCAACTGCTTGTGAAAAGATCACTTTCTATACATTCAATAGATGTCTTAAACAAGAAAAAAAAGCTTATGCAAGCTAAATCAATTTTGGGAGACAATGAAATATTATGGAACAACCAAGAAAAATGGCTAGTATCAAATATTTTCTTCAAGTAAGATTGTAAAACCAAGATATAATAATAAAAGCTGATAGCATGGCATTATATATGATACAAGTGTTGAGAAGATTAGAACCAGGTTCTACTTTCAAGGTCGAATCATTCACCAAGGTGTTTCCAGTTGGGGTCACAACCTGCCAGCAGAAGGATACACACAAGTAAAATGTCAAACAAAACAACTCAAAGAAATATGCTCTCATTGACTGCAATGATTGCAAGATATTCACAATTTGCATATGTTGAAAAGGCTTTAGAAACTTTCGAGTACACGCAATTAGCAGGTGACCTTTGACAGCATCCTCCCTACCTGTGCCAAAATGGTAGCTTTAGAACAGGGTATGGAGATCCATCAAAACATAATAGAAGGGATATTTTTGTCAGATATAATAGTTGAAAATGCTATGATACACATGTACGCACAATGTGGAAGTGTAGACAAGGTTTGTGAATTGTTTGACAGAATGATTAAAATAAATGTGATCTCATGGACTGCAAGAAATGGGAGCTTTGGAACAGGGTATAGAGATACATCAAAGCAAAATGGAAGGGGACTTTTCATCAGACATAATAGTTGGAAATGCTCTAGTAGACATGGATGCAAAATGTGAAGGTATAAAAAGGGCACATGAATTGTTTGATAGAATGCCTCAAATGCCTCAAATAAACATATCTCTCATGGACTATAATGATTGCAGGATTTGCAAAAAATGGATTTATTTAGAAGGCTTTAGAAACTTTCAAGCAAATGAAGTGTTGAAAAATAGTTCATATCATTGGGCTTCTGTTGCATAATTAGGAAGAATCGAGATCTTCAGTGAAGTGAATATGGAGTAACTTGTTACTGCTCATTGAATCAATCCAAAGAATGGTGGCAAATGCCATAGATTTGTTGTAGCATTTAATCACTAACGTCTGCCCTCCTACAAACTGGTTCATGGCTATATACCCAATTAAATAGAAACATCCCCACATTCACAGTCAAAGCTATTCACTCATGGCTATTTAATCACTAATGTCTGCCCTCCTACAGACTGGTGCATGGCTATATACCCAATTAAATAGAAACATCCCCACATTCACACAGTCAAAGCTATTCACTCATCATGTGCCATTCCAACAAATCCATGACAAAAGCCTAATACCCAGTATCAAATACTTATCCCCACTGTCATGCAATCACTAGATTTCAAACCTAGATATATAAATTGTCTCCTGCACACGCCAACCCCAATTGTATCAAAATTAAATCCACACTTTGAGGATTTTGTCTTCCCAACCATTACAAGTACATACTCACCATCATGAAGGCCTGATTAGTACTGAATTCTTAGTGTATGTGTCCCTCATTTTCCTTTTCTTTATCTACAACAAGTATAGCTCCTGTAGACTGTGATTATCAAAACAAAATAAGTAACAGGCAATTTTGTTCATGCAATTTTTATGAACAGACACCATATATGCAATCAAACAAAATCAGCTTCACCCAGTAACAGGCAGATCCACCAACAACTATAGAAGCCTCGGAGCATCAGCTTCTGGGTCTTCAGTTTCTCTCAAATCTAATGCCATCTCCATATCTTAACAATAGCACTAAGTACAAAATATACCCGATAGAAATATGAGAAAGCAAGACATGCTTATGATTGCAGCGTCATTTTTAATAAGTGATAAAACAATTACAGAGGCAAAAGGCATAGATCGCAGCACCTATGTATAGACTTCAAATTCACAAGTAAACTTTACATTTTGATTTAACATTTTTTAAGTTTTTAACATTAGCTTATAAGATATGTTTAATGGTGTATCACAGGAAGCTATAGGATCGTTGCTAGTGCATAGGGAACAAGGCAAAGTTTTATTATATAGGGGCTGGCCAGATGGGCAAAAGGAACCCTCATAGTGATAAATGAAAAAGAGAAAGATATAAGAGCATAAGCATTGCAAATTTGTAAAGGCTATTTGGGAAGAGTATAATCTGCAATCAAACAATTTCAGTTCGATACTTGGAAAGGGCTGCTAATCTGAACTTTCTGTGTAAGAAGAATGTGATCTCAGGATAAATGATATGAATATATCAATCAAGATTTGTGACCATAGAATTGACGAAGCATATTCAACTCATTCCGATGTTTTCATGTGTGAGCTATTGGGATGACTACAGTAAGAGCGAAAGATAGGAGGTACAAATTGTTCACAATTTCTGATTTATTTACAACAACATCAATTGGAAAGCCCTATAAGACATGGCACAACTATGGCTTCACCTGAACCTTACAGCGTTAAGATTGAGGAAAGGAAAATTTACATTAATAAGGGTGTCAGAGAAAAAGATAAAATTGTGATTTAGGTCATGGCCATGCCAAACACCAATTTGACATATGACACCCCCTTGTAGGTTTCTACACATGGATGTAGTAGGCTGGTGTTTGATGAGGACAGAATTAGCTGAAATCCATATTGTGGGAAGAAGACAAGGCAATATCAATATTGAAAAAAAAACATGCACTATTGATCATAATTAAATAAATTATCAGTGTTCAATGTGATTCTTCATTGTTTCCTTTTTACCATTTGAAATAATGCTTTCTTCTAGCAAGACCTATAATCAGAAATGATTTGGGAAATTACATCTATTGTTCTAATGAAAAAGAGAAAATCAACAATTGAACAAACTTTCAAAAAGTTTTCCTTCGACCGGGTTTCTGCCTTGAAAAATGTGGGACTTTTTTGCTTGAGAACACCTAAATTAGGATGTTTAGTGCATGGGTATTGCTGATTTTGGTGTCAAATACAGTTACTGAAAGCCTTTCTCTTCTAAGCAATTACATGTTTAAATAGGGAAATTAGTGTCTTTACCCTTATTTTTTCTTGAACTCTAGTTAATAAATAGTGTATCTATAATTTGTGGATCGGAATAAGCGTTTCTTGGGAATGCACATAAATTATAATTCTGTAGATAAAATTGAGCCATTTTGGGGGTTTAGGGAGGGTATACCAGAGTCTTTTGTATTGATTTTTTATTGATTCGCCTGAGGACTCTGTTTATTTTCCCCTAATTTGTGTACGTTAGGGTTTTTATTACACTGCCATTTTATATTTATTTACAGAGTTGGACAATAACGCTGAACAATGATACTGAATATAACAGTTCTATAAAATTTAGCTGACCCATAAAATAAGTTTTTCAGATAATCAAGGACAATTAAAATTTCCAGAATTATAAAGAGAGAAAGACACAATTCAATGCAATTCAAAACAGAATAAGACCGTTTGAATGGGCTGCAAGGAAAAAGCATGACCACTGTTCAAAGTGCTTTGAGTCCATTATCTAAATGTAGAGAAAGTACCATGTAAGCCCCGTTCAAATGCAGAAAATCCATACAATCAGCGCAGGCGTACATATAAGAAAACAAAAGCACAAATTACCTAAAATAGTATAACAATATTCAATGTAGGCAATAGGAAATATTCGAACAGTTATATTACCTGTTCACTGGGGCCCTGTGGAAAATAAACTGGACAAGGCTACCAATCAGTGGCAATGAATCAAGAGGTCCAGCATAGACATCCCAAAGCTCCGAATAAATGCTCTTCCTTTCTCCTGTATCAAATTCATGCAAGTTTAGCCTTATAATTAGAAAGTTAAGATAAAATTATAAAAGTAAATAATATATGCTATAATTTCATTTCTTTGAAGCCCTACCAATTTGAATAGGAAGCCTTTTCAATGATTGTCCTCTCTGAACTGTCAGATTGTTAGCTCAAAATTTTCTATTTTGAGGCTACACAGAGATTTATGCCCAAAGGTCCAGCACAGCCACCACCAGATCCCAACATAAGACTGGAAATTCACAAATCTAAGAAAGAAGGCGAGCCGTACTGAATTAGCGAGGGAAATTGTAGCGTTTGCAGGGAAAATAATACATAACCCTAGCAAAGCAGAACTCTTTGACCAGATAAACATTTCCCGGGCCTCCCCCTCTTCTGATGCTGCACATACATGAATGCAAAATGGTGAAACACGGACAAGGCACGTACACTACCTTTGACAATGCCACGCACCTAACTATAATTCCATGTGCCCTCCCCGAAAAAACCAGGCAAAACATTAGGTAAGACATGTTTGATAATTGCCGCTTCATTTTATTGGACAACTTTTCAAAATTGTTTTCAAGAAATCTAAACCCCAGCAAATTAACCA
This sequence comes from Sequoia sempervirens, assembly GCA_007258455.2. Taxonomy (NCBI): domain Eukaryota; kingdom Viridiplantae; phylum Streptophyta; class Pinopsida; order Cupressales; family Cupressaceae; genus Sequoia; species Sequoia sempervirens. The sequence goes on along the minus strand of VDFB02383144.1, from coordinate 12,122 downwards.
TTGACCAATAGTGAGCAAGATAATATATTATTTTTCAGGCAACAAAATAAATATCAAAATAGAAACTTTGGCTTAGCATCATGTATAATTTCCTGCTCATTTTCCGATGTCCAAACTGATTTAACTTTTGTCGAGGCCTTTAAAGGCAGGGATTAGGGGAGAGGGTCCAGTGGTCGTGCACCCTAACTTCGCGCTTCTAATTATCCTTCGTAGGAATTTCAAATCACTCCCAATTTTTTACAACAGCTTACTTGGCAAGTTCTCTGGTTATAACTAAGGTTTCAGGGCCACATCATCAAATATGATGTCACATCAGCATGTTTTTAGTCAAGGTGTCTAAAACGGCCCCAAAAAATAATGAGACCAATACTCGTGCATTACATCATGGGTAGTTCAGCGCTGATGTCGTAACAGTGGTATCACATGATTGGTTGCTTTTTAGATCAAAAGCATACATTTTGTTTAATTATGAGTAGTCAAATCACAACTATTAGGTATTATAATCATGATTGAGTGTGCGACTATTGGACCCCAACTACTAGACCCTCTCCCCTAATAATTATGTCGAAGGCATCCGCACGCTCAAGTTTTGCAAGCCTTTTTTAGGGCGAATGGCGCAGATTGACTCACAGGCGATGGACTGCAATGTAACGAATCTCAGCCGTTCATAATTTTTCGCCCTCTTTTCTTGCAATTTTTGTTGCTTTCCCCGCCGCTCTTGGTTACCACTCCTCCACATCCTGGACAATGACACTGGAAAGAGCATAGGCAGAGTTTCTGGTGCTGCGAGGCGATAACAAGTTCCACCCCTCCACTGTCTGAAGATTTGTGTTATTTTAAGTCATCGACATTGAAGGTGATAACGGTTTTCGCCCCTCCGCCGTGTGAAGATTTTCGTTATTTGTATTTCTCGAGACCATAATGTTGTTTATGGGAAACCAACCAGAAATTTTTTTAAATGACGCAAACACAAAACAATCTTTCTACAACTATTGCTTCAATCTACTCAAGGTTCAAGTCTTTTCCCATCTCTGCACAGATACCCCTTACGCCAAATTCCTTAGGGTTAGTTTCTATGCACCTATTTTTTCTACTCCTAAATAATATCAGTTTTGTTAAATTGTAGGGTTTATACAGTTCTGTGAAATATTTTTTATAAGCATAATCTAAAATCCTATCGATATCTTATTTTCAAGCTGCAACTCGCAAAATTGGAGAAGTGAAAGGTCAATACGAGCGAGGAAGAGTTTGGAGGAGCAGAAACCAATAGTGGGCGGAAAGCAGCGGAAAATGCTGACAGCACAACAAAATTTGGGCGAAATCTTCAGGGAAGTTATCTGATAAATTGCATCATCTTTAATATCAAACTGCAATTCCATCTTTACCGTACGAGTCCATACTAAGAATATTCAACTAAAACTAGATGGTCTTTATTACAGTCTTGCTGAACAATAGCGAGGTTCTAAAGAACCCACTTTAGTTTCTATTATTGAAAAGTTTATTGTAGTTCGATTTAGCCATCGGAAATCAGTTGCAACAAATTTAGTGGAACAGGTAGCAAAGTACACGCCATACCAAACAGTTTATTCTCTTCCCCAACAATTAAGAAGCATACCACTTCAAAGTGGATTGCAGGATAAATCAATCTTGTCAATGGTAATTTTAAGTATATAAACTAATTAACTAGTGTTTGGACTACTACTCATTGATCATAGTATTCCAATGGATTTCTTGGTTTTGAGTGCCATGACAAGCCTTTTGGCTGGAATTTCTATTCTTCACTGGTCTTGTAAGGAGTCTTGTCCTCACATCAAGAGTCTGATGAATAAACATGTTGTGATAACTGGGGCATCCAGTGGAATCAGGCTTGCAATGGCCAAAGAGGTGCTTCTGCAGGGAGGTTTTGTGAGTATGATTTCAAGAAACTCCATCCTCAAAATTAGGACCATAGTCCCCTATCCTTGAAATCCATCCCCATGTCTGCCCATTCTGATTTCATGCTTCGCTCCACTTCTTTCTGAAATTTTCTGCCACTTCCCCTAGGCTTGTATCTTAATTCTTCCATATTTTATTTGTAGTCACATTCTTCAAGGATTCATAGCTCTGCACAATCATATTCTTTACTCTGTCCTTCAATGGAGACAAATCTGCTTCAAAATTCTATCTTTGGAATGAGGACAAATAGAGTTGTAGGCAGTCATTTGAGTAAACTTTTGATGTAGAAGAAATGACGTGCCATGACTAAGAGATTGAGCATGGAGTCAACTGTGTAAAATACTTTGTCAACCCTATTCAATTTATGACTAGGTATGTTTAGGGCTAAACAACATGTTTTTTATACAAAACTATTATTTCAAATCTAAATGGTGATTTGAAGTCTTGATGCTTGAACTGATAGAAAGAAGTATAGGCGAGTGATCAAAGAGAGTTGTTGGAAAGAATTTTTTTTGGACTTCTTGCTTGTACATATATGTATCATAGAATAACCACATTATTTGAGTTTCCTTTTCTAAAGTGCTCTTCCTCATTTGTCAGATCTTCCTACAATTTGGGTGTCCAAAACTGTAACCTTACACTTACTGTTGTATCTTAATTCATTCTTCTACATTTCCTCTATGTTGCTGCATGAGTTGGTCACGATCTCTTGATTTGGACTCCAAGGTCAAGGCTTGTACCAAAAAGGTGACAATATTCTTTCAGTCATCAACTTTCATCATTTTCCTTGTTTGCACTTCTTCTGTCCTTTCAGGATTTCAAATGGATTAGAGATTGTTACCTGAGTTATCTAAGAGAGAATTTCTCTGTTCTTACTAATGCAGGCTGTCTAGGACTGTTGCTCTGTTATTTTTTCACATGTGGTTCTTGATCTTGATGCTCCTATTGTTGTGCCCTTTGTGTGGATCCATTCTAGGAAACATCTATTTGTTTTCCATATCTTTTATACTGTCTTGTCTTGAAAGGTTTTGTTGGGTTGTCTTGGGAATAGCTTGGCAAACCAAAACAAAAAGATTTTTCCAATTAAATGGGAAATTAGAAAGCACAAAAAATTAAAAAAAATAGAAAAAGAATTTTGATTTTTTGATTTTATGCCAAATGTAGAGGTAGGAACTAAAACAAAAGAGAGTACACAAATCAGATCTTAAAGTAGCAGCTGAAATCCTTTCCGTAAATGAAGGGGTGCTTTTAAAACCTGTGACAAACATCAGTAGCAGTGAAGGTGTGTTTTCCAAATTAAAGACGCAACCAAGGCATTAGTGGCATTGACTGTCATCAGACCAATAATATTGGAAGGTACTTTTTATAATCCTAATAATGTAGCCTTTATCATTTAGTTGTAATTCTTACAAATATCGTAAAATCTTAAAGTGCTAGAAATTATATGTCATTACATTTCATTCTATGAACAATGACAGATAGATTGATGCATATGTTAGTGTTCTTTGTAGTTTGTTCCTCTCACAAGAAAATAAAGCCAAATCAAGATGAGTGATTCATGATTAATGGCTATACACTCATAATAGGGTTACGAGGATTTAGTGGGTTTCTTGAAATATTTCAGTGAGTGGTTCATGTACGGAAGGCGGTTAAGCATGTTTTGATTTTGAGTGTCTAAAAATTTTGTTTGATTGAAACATCCACATATGCCCCCATTGTATCAGGACAAACAGTAAACAACAAATTCCTTTACTTCATTAGGTAGAGAAAATATAAGAGTATTATTTGGTTACACAGAGTTCACTTCAGTTTCTAGATCGCTCTCTTTGTTTCAAATGTAGTAGTTTTTCCATTTTGTGCCCTGTATATAGAGTTATGAAGTGAAAGTAGATTCTTTTGAGGAAGAGGTGGGGGTAGGCTTCCTAGAGGCCATTATATTCTGGTATAATTTATGGTATAAATATAGTCAGATCTGAGTAGACAGTACTCACATTCTTAAGTGTACATGCATAGGAAAACTCTTCAAGGAATATGGTTGACAATGAAAAATAAGTACAGTCATGACCTTGTAATTTTGATAGTCCACATAATTTTATGTTGTTTCTAAAGCTCTACATTTTCTTCACATTCATAACTATAAATGCTGATACAGCTGAAACTTTCTAAACTTTCCAATCCACTTTCTAAGCGGAAGGATATGATTTGCAAAAAAATAGACCAAAAACTCTCCCTCATTGACCTTCCACAACTCTTCGGCGTACCAAACTCTTCCTCACTCATATTGTTCTTTCACTTCTCCAATGTGGTGAGTTGTAGCTAGAAAATAAGGCTTGAAGATAATGAGGCTTTAAACCCATTCAATTAGTAGAACCCTAGATAAGATAATAAAATGGTAGTTGTATCAAGATGATCACTTGCAACCCATCTCTCTTTATTTTACCTCAATTTTTAGACTTCAGGCCAAGTCAGTAAGATTTTCAAATAAAATTGAAATTCAACTTATGTATGCTTTGTGGCTATCCTAATCTCTGAGTTATAGGGCATCTCATGCAATTATTTTTCCATAATGCAGGTGGATGTTGTTGTGTATCTTGTTGATGCTGCTGATAAAAAGTGATTTGCAAAATCCAAAAAGGACCTGGATGCATTATTTTCTGATGATTCATTCACCACTGTGCCTTTCTTGATTTTAGGGAACAAAATAGCCATTCCATATGCATCATCAGAGGAGGAGATTCGATATGACTTAGGCCTGGAAAATTACACCACTGGTAAGGGGAAGGTCAATTTGGAAAACTCTAATGTACGACCTATTGAGGTTTTCATGTTCAACATTGTTAGGAAAAAGGGATATGGCGAAGGGTATTAAGTGGTTATCGTAGTATATCAAATAGAATTGCTCATGATTTTCCTGTAATCCAAGGATGTTAGTGTATCTGAAATGCATCATACTTGGACTCAATTCTAATGGGAGAAATATTTGTGATGCATTATTATTTAATTAACTACATCAACATAGCTGATACATGAATCTTGTATATTTAATTTAGTGCTGCTGTAATTTTATTCAGGTTTGAGCCTGACAATGTCATTGTTTTGAGAAACAATACTTGAATTTCTTTGTAGGATACATGTGATGTTGCCATTTCTTAGAAATCTCATAGTAGTTGTTGTTGTGACTTAAGATTTTGAGTGCACATTCTCTTAACAAGAAAGTATATATTTATTGTGGTTGTGGTGTCATTTTAAACATGGATTATAGTGATTATGTTATTGATTTTTGGCTCACGCAAATAGGTCTCTCTTCTAATCCACACTAATAACTACATTTCTCCAGTAGTCCCCAAACAGTCTGATGCAAAGAGTTCTCATCTTTCGCTCAAAGACAAACCAAGTAATAAAATATAATATGGTAAAAATCTAACAATGAAAATGCAAATAATTTGCACTAATGAATCAAGAATCCAGTTACTTTAAGTTGATTTTGTTGTCATTTGATTGCCCATAGGGAAAACCAAAATATATATATTGAAGAAAAAGTATGTTAATACATTTGTTGCGTTCAAAGACCATCTAAGATACTAAAGGTAATTCATCTCATGTCCTTAGAACTAGGGATTTTAATATTCATTTGAATGTTTTGCATTTGGTCAAGCTTTCTCATATTAGGTACAGACAAAAATAGGGGAAATATAAGTAGCTGCTTACCAAATCTAGGTTATGCTTTCACTATGAATACTGCTTACTGAACTTTTCATCACTATTCATACTTATACCTCTTTCAAATCTTTTCTTGACAGTTGATGGGAAGTATACATACGGTTAATGCCTTGTTTCTCCTCATTGATACTAGTCTCAACAACATGCTATGTATCCATTGAATGGATTTCTTTCTAATGGCAATGCTTCCCTTCATTTTGAGGTGCATATTTTTTGCAATGGAGTTCACTTCAAATCAGCGTCCAATGGATTCTCCATACATGTGGTATGACATGGTAAGTTACTTGAGAAATTCGTGAACCTTCTTTACAATTTTCTAAAGATATTGTTTCCCAATTTTAATTTTCACAAGGCCACTTGTTTTAAATTTTAAGTGAGAAAAAAAGAAAATTACTCACCAATTTGCTCATTTTCCACAAAATTAGATTCTATTGTGCACTTTTTAAATTTTTTTAGCAAAATTAGAATCCATATCATAGGTTGTGCTTGCTGTGCAAATTTGTAAGAAGAGTTTTTCTATTCAGCTGCACTGTCATATTTTTTGTAAAATATTTGTCTTAGGAAAATTTGAACCTCTTTTTGCATCGATAGCTTTTCCATTATTTGATGCACTATACTGTATTCTCTTTGGGTTGGTATGTTTATATAACCAATTCCATTTAACATCACAGACACAACTTTGCAGCCTCTCAAGAATTCTAATTTTGTTGTTTCTTCCTTCTTTCCAGTTGCCATTGGTATTTCCTTGATACAGTTCAACAACATGAATTCCTTGTCAAATTTGTTTATCATTGGAGTTTCCTTCTTTCTTGGCCTTTCTATTCCTCAATATTTCAATGACTTTTCTACTACATCTTAGTATGGCCCTGTCAATACAAAAGCAGGATGGGTAAGTTGAGAAGGCACCAATTCAACAATGTCATTTTGTTTTCAAAGGTTTAGATGTTCATGGCTTAAGATGAGATTGGTTTGTCATTCTAATTTGTTTCCTCTTGACTGCAGTTTAATCCCCACCAATAGTGGCACTTATCATCATAGTGTTTTTAGATAACACACTGGAAGTTGAGAAATCCATGAAGGATAGAGGGATGCCATGTCATATTTTTTATTGAATATTTGTGTTAGGCAAATTTGGAGCTCTGTTATCATCCATACCTTTTCGCATATTTGTTGCATGAATGTTTATATTCGACAAGGATTCATATACATATGAATATTTGATTTTTTTATCTATCTTATAAAATATAGTTAATCTGTTTAACAGATTTTCTCCCACTTTACTAAAATATTAATTGCAATACAAACATTTGTAGCAAATGTTATCTACTAATTTAAATCTGTCAATATTCTCTTCTTTCATGCATCGTGAGTAACAACTTTTGTTTTTGCTTTACAAAATTGATAAGGAGATCAAAATATTGTTTTATATAATGTGGACTTTCAACAAGTAAAGGTTTCAGAATAATTATAACCAAAATTGACACAAATTAAACTAATATGTCTTCGGCGTACCTATTGCACACGAAGGTACGATCGCTAGTTTTAAAACGTATTTCTCCACTCGAAATACCAAGATGTGAATAAATTTCTAACCATTATTACATGATAAGTATTCCATGAATTTTTTTGTGTGGATTCATGGAAAGAGTCAAAAATGAATTGAATGTAGACATGTCAATAATAGAAAACCCTAACTGTAACTCATGTTTTTCCCTAATTAAATATTAGGTTAGAAGCCTAGTGAAAATTATTTTAGGCCATTAAATGCTATGTATTTATCTATTTTTAGACGTCTTTCATATTTGAGTTTCATTCCATGTGAAGTATAAACACCAATTTAAGTCTTCTTGTCTTTAAGAAATGTCTGGATAGCAGTGAAATTTAGAAATAAGTCTATGTTATCTTTTTTTTAATTTAAGACTTAAGTTTAAATAGATGTAGATTTAGACCAAACTATACTCCATGAATCAATCTAGGATAAGTTTTTTAATTTATTTGCAATATTAGGATAATAATATAAATCAAGGACAATAAGAATCTATCCACAATTTTTACATTAAGGCTTTGGCTAGAGAAAATCAAATCCCTAACCCATACACCATGAATTATTAAACTTGAATAACTTATCTATCCAATCAAACCATCCCATATTTACAATACAATAAGATGGCTTAACACATATGTTAATCCACACATCACAACAACAATATATAGAACTGAAAAACCTAGAAATATTTGTAACTTAAGGATTTACACATAGTGGTGAATGTTACTTTCATCCTAATATAGCTTTAATTATGACTACAACATATAATATAATAATTATGATTTAATATTTTGGAATCATTCCAAAAGTTATAATTTGTTGAATATTTCAAAATACATATGTATCCTATTGTTCTTTTATTTCTATATTTTTGGATTATCTAACTGTAGGATCCATAGATCTATGATTGTATATTAATCAATATAAATTATCACAAACAATTAGCCCTGATTGATATACATATATAACAATTTTTTATTATCTCAATCTTGCGTACATGGTATATGTTAGTGACTTACATCTTATTCCATTAAATCCTCATGGTGATATGGAGATACATCTAGTGATGATAATGGAAATAATTCGGTTATAATGATAATTCATCCTTAGTGTCCCTCTTCCCAAATGATCATTAGCTTAATATTTTCATGATGGTTAGGAAATATTAGATTCCTTTATTTGATATAATTTCTGAGTAAAATATTTTATTTTCCATTTGATATGCATATGCATGATACTACAAACTTGGTTAATACATTAAAAAATAGTTTGTTTGAGAAATATTATTGGTAGGTTATATTTTTACCTATTTTATTAGCTAATTATTATGACATAAAAAGCTCTTATTAGTAAACCTAAAATAATTTAGGATTGTAAGAGTTGGCTATGGATATAGCCACCTCAAATCTAAAGACCAAATGGAAAGCAAAAAGAGAAAAGATCAATATAACAAGAATAAACTATATTCCTTTCAAGAAATGCATAGAGAATTGATATAAAATGTATGAGAGGCCCTTGGTTATATAGCTAAGGTGAGACATAGGATTAGAAAAGATCATGATAAATACTTTTATCTAATGTCATGAGATAACTAATATTAAATAACCTAGGACATAATTATTAAATGACATGATAAGATTATAGAAGATCACATGAAACTAAAGAGTTCTAGAGAGATTCCTAGGACCTAAGTAAACTTAACATATGAATAGGACCTATTAGGTGAACTAGTTCGGTAAAATACCTTATTCTCGCCAACACCCCCTTTAAGTGCAACTTGGGAAATACATTATTATGTACATGATGAAAGGATGATGATGGTTCTTAGCTATTATGAAACATTAGGTACCCATGTAAAAATGCAATCTCTGACGAATAGAAAAAAGGAGAAAATGAAGTAAGACAATAATCCTCAATAGAAGAGAGATAAAAACAATATACTCTCACTGAAGAATGAGAAGGAAAAAAACCAATGTGAGGTAAAAGGCCCCCATAAGAGAGAATAATAAGAGAGACGATGTAGACCCCTAAATGCAATGTCACTTGTAATGATGGTAGATTCCTGATAATGAATGTTGAGGATGATCCAATACCATCAAACAATAGTCCTCCCCTTAGGAAGAAATAAACCTAGAATGAGTGCAAGGTTTCTTCCTAGCACTAAAAGGAAAATGAGAAAATAGGAAAGATGTTTGATGGAACTAAATAATGCTCAAGTGCATCCATATCAATATCTAATGTTGACATAGTCAAACAAGGTGTTCTAGGCCATATTAGAGAAGATAAAAATCTAGAATATCCTACAAATGATTATAGAACACAATCAAAAGACAAGGATATCTCCTTGGAAGATAAAGAAGCCTTCAAATGTTGCTCAAATGTATCCACACTTACATCTAATTGTGAAGAATGATCATGTAGGGAATGAACAAGAGGGTCAAAATGTTCCCTCACAACAACTCAAGAAGGATCATATCCATAAAAGAGGAGATGTATGTAATCAATGGTGTCTCCCAATATGAAATGTAGGACTCTATAAATGAACCAACAAATTCTATCATGAAGTCATCCTTAGTCACCATATCTAGAAGATAATGGATATTTTGATGCATAGAATCTAGCCAAAATTGTGGCAATACAAGTATCATGAAATATAATAGTAGATGAATATATAATCTTTAGGGATAACTTTAAGAAACCCCCCTCTTAAAGAAAAGGTGTAAAAATCCTAGCAGATCTTGTATATTTCCCAATAAAAATATTAATTTTAGTGGCAATTTTTTTCATTTTTTGGGAAAAAAAATCTCAATTGGCGAATGATTTCTAATCACTTGAAGTCTATGGAAAATCTTAGTGAATTGCAATGTTTTTTAAACCAATAAAATATTTTCATTAGCAAATTAAACTTGTTTTCAGAACAGAGAAAAAAATTGTTGGCGATTAAAAAAAAATTCAAACCAAAAAATATTTTCATTAGCAAATTAAACCTATCTTCAAATGAATAAGAAATTTTTTTGGTGAATTAGCATAATCTCAAATTATTAAAGAAAATTCAGTGGCAAAATGTCAACATAAATCAATATAACCATGACTTTTCAATGAATTTTCAATAGACGGTTGTAGTTGCATTCCTGGAGTAAATATTTGAAGTACTAGATTTGTAAATTGAAACCTCCAAAATAACACTAGAACCGTTAGATGCAGACACATGGCGAGATCAAGGCTCATCGCTCATCATGGTAATGAACCCGATGGGTTGAAGGATTTTGGCAATGAGTGATAGAAGAACTTAAGTGGCATAAATATGCACGTACATAAAGTTTGTTTTAAAAGAGGGACCGCCTAGGAAGAACATAGGACCAAGGCTTAAAAACATAAGAACATTTTACACAAAGGATGTAAAGGCCAAACAAGGTTGAATTATCAACCTTATAAAATAATTCAATTCTCGGACCAAAGTAATAAAGGAAATATGTGTGAAGGATATTCCATATATGAGATGTCATCACAAATCAATATAACCATGATTGTTCAATGAATTTTTGATGGACGGTTGTAGTTGTATTCCAGAAGTAAATCTTTGAAGCACTAGACTTATGAATTGAAACCTCTGGAATAACACTAAAATCGTTAGATTCTTAGAAATGAATCATTGAGATTTTATTAATTAATAAATCACTTAAAGTCATGACAACCAAAATAATATTAAGGAACAATCAAAACCATCGAAGAACTATAGCAAGGTGTGAAATATTAAAGAAATATTAAGGAACTAGTGTTAAAGCTTGTGCTACTAAAGGAGCCTTTTAACTTTTAAGCACTTGTATTTTTTTTTATAGTTAAATAGCTACAAAATGGGGCAGCACCCTATATTAATCAAAAAGAGTTTTTACATTCCTTCATTTCCATAAAACATTAAAGACCCAAGTATTGAACAAACATCAATGATTAAGGATTCAAGTGTTGAAATAAATGTTAATTGTCACATCAATGATAGTGGTATCGGTTAATTTAAAAAATGTTAAGTGTGAGTATTTGATGTCATACTCATTGTCTTCATTCTAACTTCTATATATACTTCACCAACTTGATGTTCTTCATATCATTTATAATATATTTGGCTTTGATTTCTTTCTCCTCTATTCTCAATTTAACTGTGATATTATGGAGTCTTCATGGTGTGTCATGCTACCCAAATGTTTTTGGGAGAAAAAAAGGGATGATGGATACGATAGATGAAAGTTGGGTATGGTTTTTACAATTCCTCATGTACAGGTTGAGGATGCTATAAGAATAATTGTGGGTAAGGAATGACTTTAGAACAACCCTTGTGCTCTATATTCTGAGTTAGCTTTGGCTTTCTTGTCCGATTGCATGGACATTTTTCTTGATAAATATTTGGTGAAGACGTTGGAAATATGTTATTTGCAGCCTTTCATCTACTCTATTGGGTATGTGCAAGATCATGGAAAAAATAGGCCCTTAAGTGGCAAAAAAATTAGAAAAATCAGAGTTAGGCAACTTGACGTAAAAATTTGAATAACTTATTTATATTATTTAAAAAATATGTAAGAATAGAATCTGTAGCAAATTGAATGTAGTTTTTAAACTACTAGGTTTGTTTAAAAATATATATATATTTGGTGAAATTTTGAAATTTCAATTCAGTAGTACTTAAATTTCAGGGAAAAAATAAGAAGTAGGTGTCTGTCTAACCACCCTAAGCACAATCAAATGATAATACTTTTTAATAATATTTTATATATAAGTAGAGGACTCATGCCTTGATGTGATGCATATTTTTTTGTAATTTTTTTCTAAGTAAATAATTAATTATGAATTTTTTATTACAAATTTTTAAAAAATATAAAAACTCGTATGTCTAACCACATTTTAACTTGGTCAAAACTTCAGGAAATTC